>PITA01013673.1:0-56658 GCA_004023965.1 Spilogale gracilis | reverse complement strand
TCCATGTGGCACCCCAGAGAGCCACATCCTACAGTGATACTCCGCAGAGGTACTCCATGTGGCACCCCAGAGAGCCACATCCTACAGTGATACTCCGCAGAGGTACTCCATGTGGTTGGTACTCCAGAGAGCCACATCCTACAGTGATACTCCGCAGACGTACTCCATGTGGCACCCCAGAGAGCCACATCCTACAGTGATACTCCGCAGAGGTACTCCATGTGGTTGGTACTCCAGAGAGCCACATCCTACAGTGATACTCTGCAGAGACACTCCTTGGCAGTACTCTGTGGTGGTACTGCACAGAAGAGTACTAAGTATCACTAGTACTCTTTTGATACTAGTGATACTCCACAGAGGTACTCCATGTGGTACTCCACAGTGACACCGCACAGAACTATACTATAGTGACACTGTATGGTGGAATTCCACAGTGGTACCTACTACTGTAGTACTACTACCTACAGTAGTGCTCCACGGACATACTCTGTAGGATACTCCACAACAGTACTCCACAGAGTTACCCCATAGAAGTAGAGAGTTACAATGGTTGTAATGCTAGCTGACCCTCAGTATCCTGTGTGACCCGCACCGTTCTAAGTATCTGATCTATACTAACTCCTTTAATCCTCACAGCAACCCTGTATATCAGATCCAGGTATTAGCCCATTTTATAGAAGGGGAAACTGAGGTCCAGAGGGGCCAAGTCACCTGTCTGAGGTCCCAGCTGGTGGTCTGACTCCCAAATCGTGATCTCACTGATCCTGCTGGCCTCTCCCTTTCTTGGAAGATTGTGCACCGTGTGCTGTCTACTCCCAACACATGGAGCCTCTCCAACCCAAGCCCAATGTCGCCTCTTTTCTTCAGTCACACCGATTCACAACCAGTAACACAAGAGCTGGCAGCCAGGGAGAGGACAGGGCAGCCTGCCTTCTGCCTTACAAATTGATTTCAAAAGCCTAGAGAATGGGGAAGTCTTTAAAAGGCCCTAACCTCTGGCTGCCAAGACAGCCACAGAAGGTCGCCAAGTAGACTTTCTCGCTCTCCAGGAGACAGACCTCGGGGCCGACACTCATTTTTGACCAGGAGCTGCTGGCAGCGACGGGCGCTATCGGCTGAAAAGAGCCTTTGAGGAGCTCCGGTCTTGACGAGAATGGCGTGCCTCGATTACCAGAGTCAATTACCCCTACACTGTCAGTTTGTTTAATGAAACAAGGGCTTCTTACACCTTAATGTGCCCTGTCTGTATTGTCATTTTAATGGGCAAAAACATGAAACCCGAAAGGCAGGGTGAGCCGCTGGCTGCTTCTAGCCAATCCCCTGACCCGCGACACACGCGCAGACACACACGCACGCCTGGGCAATGAGCTTTTTATACCGTTCCCTTTAGCACAGTCAGCTTTTAGTGCTGGAACCACAAGAACGTGAAAATGTCAAGAACCAGGCAGACTGACCCGCACTGAACCAGGAGAGGGCTCCGCTCTGGAATGATGTCAGCTGGGTCCTACTGAGGCTTAGGGACAACAGCCCACCTCAGCACCCGAGAGACCACACGGCTGCCTCTGAGGCCGACGCCGAGGCCGGCCAGTGTTCCCTGGCAAGCTCCCGTGTCCGCTCCTGGGACTCAGCCTGGACCTCCTCGAATCTCGTTCTTTGCTCTTCCTCCTGTGGTTCTCAGATTCTCTGCTCTGTGCACCTTGGTTTCCCCAGCTCTAGCAAAGGTTCAGTTGGAAAATAAGCAAAAGAGACAGAGGTCCTCGAGTGCTGAATTCATGTTGTGGAGACACTACTTTTACTTGGAGCCCACCATGAATGAGCTCCCCGGTGCCACCCACCTGGCCTGGCCCCTCCCCCCGCTTCCCTGGGAGCCAGGAGCCAGAGGGCCGGTGACACTGCGCATCGCCAGGACCTCAGTTGAGCTGGCAGAGTGGCTGGGCCTTGGGACAGCGCTGTTTACACTAGCCGGGAACAATGACTCTCAAACACTGATGAATAATCTGAAACAAATGCAAGGCCGTGTAAACAGTTCTTTTCCCCACTCCCAGATGACAAAGCCCCAAGATTAAGCAGGAGGGAAGAGGGGGCTTCCTCCTCTGCACCCTTTTTCAACTGTGGTCCAAACACAGGCCTCCCTCAAGATGGCAGGAAACCAGTCTCAGAATCCCTTTGGGTAGCCTGTGGTCATTACCAACTTCTGTAGGGGCTGGAGGAAGGGCCTGATGCCCACTTCATACCCCTCATGCCCTGGGCTCAGCCCCCCAGACCACACTCCTACTGAAGTCTGGAGAGTGACCAGCTGGAGAAGCTGGGTCCCTGAGATGGCTACCCACAGGCTGGGTTGACCTGGGGCAGAGCACTATGGGAAATGCCTACCCTCCCAGCCTGCCTGAGGGGGGCAGCCTGGCACACATTGTTCCTTGGCCCCTGCAGGACTCAGAACTCTGTGATGAGAGGTCCCACATGGCAAGGAGAGAGGCTACAGCTGGGAGTCAGACAACCTGAGCTCTGGCTCTGGCCGGTTTCCTGTGGCAGGTGCTCAGACCTCGTCTGTAGGAGGAAATGCAGACTGCCCCTCCAGGAAGAGGCACACAAGCCCTCGTCCCTCTCTCTCATGGGAGTGTTCCGTGCACGGACGGGCCCCACTGTGGGAGTCCCTCCCCACCATGCCCCCACCAGGGACGAGCATCAGGGTCGGCGGCACAGGGCTGGCAGCCTGGACAGAGAGGCCGCTGGTCACTGCAGGCCTGGGCACTCAGGGTCTGTCTTCACAGATCTGCACCAGGGCTCCTCTCTGGGGGCAGTATTCTTACCACATAGATTCTCAGATGAGAAAACAGAGACCCAAGGAGGGGAAGACGTAGGCCTAACATGCTATAAAACAGGAAGAAGATGGATGATGAGTGTAGCTCCAAAGCCTTTCTCTGCTCGTCTGTGATCTGCCTTCTCTCAGTGAGAATGTCTCAAGCCCAATCATGGCGACAAGAAATGGTTCCCTGGGTGTTTTGCTTATGTTTTGCTTAAGGTCAAGGGTGGTGCGACCTTGACCTTAAGTGCTTGTGTCTCCAAAACTCCTAGGCTCTGAAATCTTCCTGGTGCCCAGCAGAATCTGCTTACCCCCTATGTCCGGACTTGCTTTGCCCTGGACCTTGGGCTTGGTCATCCCGTCTCTGCTCTGGGCTGAGGAGGGACCTCAATCTCCCTTCTATGCCCACCCCCAATGGGTGGTCAGACTGAGTAGGTGCTAAGGGTCAGCAGGATAAACTGAATGGCACCTGTGTGCTTGTACATTCTAGTGATGGGGAGCTCACTACCTACAAGGCCAGTCCCTGGCTCAGACAGCTGTCCTGGTTCCTTCTGGGAACACAGAGGGGGAGCATTTAAGGCTCTCCACAGTGTGCCAGCTCTCCAGTAGCTGCACCCATTTCTGCTGTTCTCTGAACACACCCTCTTGTTCATATTCGCCTTTGTACGCGGGCATGCACCTCCTCCTGGATGCCCGCCCTCCTCATCCAGACTGAAGTCCTTGCCTTTGAAATTCACCCGAAATGGTTTTGTTCATTCATTCCCTCTACAGACCCTGAACACCTGCTGTGTGCCGCCCTCCCCAGGAGCCTTCGGGGACGCTGAAGTGAACATCTCTGGTTAAGTCCCCGTTCACCAAGCTGCTGTTGGACCAGCCCTGAGCACAGAGAACAGTGGCGAGCGGGGCCGAGGAGGGCAGGGAGATTTGTGACACACGGCTGGAGGACCAAGACATGTTGTGGAAGGGGCGTGGCAGGGCACAGGTGGGGAGAGCCAGTGACCCCTTGGTCAGAAGAGGAGCTCTGGAAGCTTTGCAGACTGCATACGCCCTG
Source organism: Spilogale gracilis (assembly GCA_004023965.1). NCBI lineage: Eukaryota > Metazoa > Chordata > Mammalia > Carnivora > Mephitidae > Spilogale > Spilogale gracilis. Next base: position 52,804 of record PITA01013673.1, on the reverse strand, counting down.
TTGAGGAGACCCCGAGGGTTCTCACAAACCTTGCTCTGTCCGGAGCCCCCTGACCCCCATTCCCATCAGCGCTGCTGGGAGAAGGGACAGTCCTTGGGGTAGAAGCCAGAGCATCATCAGCCAGCGCGGCCTGGGGCAAAGGCTGAGCCCGTGCGCGGGGAGGGCCCTGACTGGGCCCCAGGGAGTGCCCCGTCTCTGCACCCTGCCGGCAGCTCATGGTCCTTCCTCTTCCTTTATGGCCACAGCTGAATGAACATTCCCAGAAGTCAGGGAGCTCCTGGGCACAGGGACTTAGCTGCAGAGCAGAGAGGAGGTCCTGTGGGTTTAGGGGGCAGGCTCTGGGCTCATAGGAGGAAACCCTCTTGACTGGCCACAGTAGAAGCCGTGGATGCATTATGGAGGCTAGACCAGAGCCCCCGCTCTGTGAGGATCCTGTGTGGCCCTCTATCACGGGCTGCCTAAACAAGCCAGGTCATTCTCTGGAAGGCCCCGGCCTGCAGCTGCCTCCCTGCCCCCCGGGGAACGTGCTCCCTCCTGAACACATAAACACATCTTTGTGCCATGATGACTGGTAGGGCCTCTGACTCTTCTGGGCTGGGGTGGGGGCAGTGGGCAAGGGTGCAGGGAGAGGGAGGGAGGGGAAGCTGAACTGCCGCTGGTCACGGCCTCAGGGGGGTGTTGGCTGGGAGGGCTGCGGGGACACCCTCAGAAACAGGTCATCCCGGGGCAGTCTGGGATAAAAGACACGGGGCCTCCGCCTCTGCTCTGTGCAGGCCGCTCTCCAGCTGAGGCCCAGCATCTCATTCATTCAGCCAACAGCTGAGGGAGGATAGAAGGTGGGAGAGCAGGAGGGAGACTAGGGTGCCATAGAGGGGCTTCACTCTAGCTCCGCCCTAGCCCCCATCCCAGCCACTCTGGCCTTGGAAGTTTTGCAGCCTGAGTGGGCACCACGGCTTCTGCTGCCTTACCGCCTTGCCCGTTGGCCTCCATGGCTGACTGTGGCACCGCCCTGGCTGGGGCCTCACTTCCCGCCCAAAGACATAGTCCACATGCCCCTCCTTGACCTCCAGGCCTCCAGCCATCCTCCCCATCCCGGCAGCCAAGGCGACCCCTCTAGTGGAAAGAGGAATGGCACCCTGGCACCGCAGACCAAGTCCGAACAGAGTCTCTGGGGTCGGGTGCCCCCATCTGATGCTCTAGTGCCCCCCAGGAGGTCCGGGTGCTGGGGTCGGGAGAGAGCTGTCGGCTGTGACTCTTGCCCAGCTCTGCTGGGTGTGCCCACGGCTCACGGGCACAGGCCAGCCAGCCAGAGGGGTGTGTCTGGGATGGGCCCATGCACTGTGAAGGCCACGGCTGTTTTCCTGCAAGGAGGTTTCCAGAGCTGACACCAATAGGCTGTAGCTTGATCTGGTTCCGGAAGGCCTCTGCAGGCAAGACTGTGGTTTGCCCATGAGGTCTGCTTTTTGGCCCAAGGTGCTAGTGTTTATTTTTATCAATAGCTGGCTGTTTGTCCTACTTTGGACCAAGAATCCAGGTTTGCAGTTATTTATAATAACTAAAAATTACTTCTGGATCCAACATTGCTTGCATTTCACGATCTGAAACACAGACTCTGTGTTCTGCTTGGGCCCCGCCCATGTCTTCCTGGCTGCCAAGAGCCTACTATGTGTCGGACCCCGTGCCTGGCTCCAGCATCGCCGTCCCCACTGAGGGCCCAAGAACAGAGGTAGAGGTCCCGGCCCATCTTAGGAACCAAACTTGACCTCCAGCCCTGACAGCTCCCTGCTGGTCCCCGAGGGCTGAGGCCCCAGTCCTCCCCTGGCCCGTTTGAGAAGGGAGGCTTAGGCAGAAAAGCCTCTTGGCTATCGAGCAGCTCTTGCAAAATTGCATTTGATGAGTTAAGTGTGAATAAATGAGAACCAGATGGATTAGATTTCGGGTAAAATACACACGGGTCTTAGAGCTTTGGGGCCTGGGTTCTGCCAGATCCAGGACACTCCCTGAGCTGTCAGGGGTACGGGCATAGGGACGGGGGAGGTACGACTGGGGTCCTCTGGGACCTGTCTGCTTCCTGGTCGGGGCATCAGCGGGGGCCTTCTCTGGGGTGCCTGCCTCTCTAGCAGGCCAGTTAGATGGGGAGACATGGGGTCTCCCACTGTGGTCCTGCTCTGACACTGAGCCCCTCGAGTTGGGCCTACGCCCAAGCTTAGGACCAGGAGATCAGACACATGAGAGGTAGGGTCGGCTTTCCAGACCTTGCAGCCCACTGCTCACGTCCAGACCAGGCGAGCTGGCCCATGACAGGACACAGCTCTGCTGACGCTGTTGGCCCCGAGGCTCTGGTCACCTCATCTCTCATCTGGGCCCCACCTTCAATCCCAGCTACTGTCTCGTGGTCCTCCAGAGATGGGGGAGCAGCTCTGACTGTCCCTAAGGACCTAGAGATACTGCAGCCACCCCTCCTGAGGACAGTCCCCATGAGGTCTTCCTGCGACCGGTCCTTCCTTGCCAGCTGGGGTACCAGATTCAGTGAGTAACCTGCTGTGTGACCGTGGGTGGGTTACTTCACCTTTTTGGACCTTGGCCTCCTTTACAAAACAGGGATAATAGGGACCGTAAGTTGTTTTGGGAATTACAGAAAATAATGCAGTAAAGCGCTCAGCCCGGTGCCTGACACACACACACCGCCAATAAAGGTCACCATCTGCTGAGCGAGGCCACTGCTGCAGAGACTCACAGGTGTCAAGCTGCCCTGGCGGATGGTGAGGTCCCTTCCAAACTGGAAAAGCGACAGTAAGCTGCACCCTAAGGGAACCCTCAGCCTTCTGGTCCCCAAGCAGGGCAGCTCCAGCTTCTGGAACTGCTCCCTCCTGACATAGGTTTGGGCTAGCTCGCCACCCTGTCACCCTTCTGTGGGGACCCCAGCCTACAGGGGCTTCATGTGGGCCCAGAACTGGACACGGAGCCATGTACGTGGCCTCCTCGGGGTGTGGGACAAGCCCCCACGCCCTGCACACATTACCTCTTTATCTCTTCCAAATATTCTTAAAGATGTCTCTCTTTTTTAAGCATTTATTTATTTATTTTACAGAAAGAGAGAGAGTGAATGGGGAGGGCGGGGGGTGGGGTGGAGGGAGAGGGAGAGCGAATCCCAAGCAGACTCTCCCAAGCAGAGCCCGACGCGGGGCTCCATCTTATGACCCTGAGATCACGACCCGAAGTGAATCCAAGAGCCAGACGCTTAACCGACTCTGCCCCCCAGACGCCTCCTCCATGTAACTGAGATACAACTCGCAGTACATAAGATTCACCGTCTCAAAGGGCACATGTCAGTGGTTTTGAGTTCATTCGCAAGGCGTTGTGAACATCACCATGATCTAATTCCAGAACATTTCCATCACCCCCAAAAGAAACCCTGTGCCTGTAATCAGTCAATCCCAATTCTCCCGTCTCCACCGCTCCTGGCAACCACATGTTTGCTTTCTGTCTCTCTGGATGGGCCTACTCTGGACGTTTCCTCTCAGTGGAACACACGGCCTGTGTTCCCTGTGTCTGGTCGCTCTCACATACCATGACGGTTCCCAGGTCCATCCACGGTGGAGCGCGTGTCATTCATTTTTATGCCCGAATAATATCCTACTGTTGGGAGAGACCCATTCACCAACTGATGGACACGAGGCTTGTTTCCACCCTTTTGTTGTGACGCACGCTGCCCTGAAAGTCATGTTTGCGTGAACGTGTTTACAACCTCTCGGGCGTAGACGCGGGAGCGGCCTCGTTGAGTCGCATGGTAGTCCCGTGCGTAACTGCAGGACGAGCTGTCACTCTGTCTCACACACTGGCTGCACCACTTCCCGTTCGCATCAGCGGAACGCGCGGCCTCCAGAGTCTCCATGCCCTCGCCAACACCTGCTGTTTCCTGTCGTTTCAGTTGCAGCTGTGCTGGTGGGGGTGCGGTGGCGCTAGACCCGGTTCTGATTTGCAGTTCCCAGACGAAAGGCGTTGAGCGGCTCTCCACGTGCTTGTCGTCTCTCCAAGCATCTTGTTCAGGGCAGTGTCTGTTAAGCCCTGGCCCACATACACACCGGGTTACCCGTCTCCCTGCTGGTGAGCTCTGGGAGGCCTTCCCACGGCTCAGATACTCGCCTCTTTACCGGACGGTGGGCACTACCTCTTTTAAGGCAGACTCCGGGAGCACTACGCCCTGGGAGCCACGCACCTGCAGGCTCTGTTCCTGGGAGAGGCCACCCAGTCCCTTGGCTTTCCCTGTCACCTAGCTGCCAACGCGGCCCAAACCTGCCTGCTCCAACCCCCTCAGGCTTGGACCCCAACAGCCGGGCCCAGGCCTGCACTTGGAGGGCCAAAGGCATGGCAAACCTGATGCAGCCCTTGCTGAACTCCTCATTCCTTCTCCCTTGGGAACAGAACAGGACCAAGCAAAGCCTGGGCCCGCCCTTGGCCTCTCTGTCTCGGCCAATGGCAGCACAGCTCACTGTCGCAGCAGCTGGACACCTGGTAGTCAGCCAGGGTCCCCCCTTTCCCCGTTCCCCACATGGAATCCCTTCGCGGGTGCAGTCCTGTCAGCTCTGCCCACACACACACATCTCCTCGCCCTCACCGCTCAGGTGCTGGGCCCGGCTCCGCTCCTCTCTGGCCTGGATTACCGCGGTGGTGTCCCCACAGGCCTCCCTCCTTCCACTCTGGTCCCGCCACCCCACACAACCGCCTCTGAGAGCGTCAGCCAGCTGCGTTATTCTCCTGCCCGCACGCCTCCATAGGATTCTTTGCGAGCTTCGGATAAAACACAAACTGCCTTCCTTGGCCGCCGAGGCCCAAGTGAACCACCCACACCTCCTACCAGCCTCTCCTCCCTGCTCGTGCAACTGCTTCCCTGCTGTCCCTTGACCCCAGTGGTCCTGTTCCCATCTGGAGGCCTTGATGTTTGCTGCTCCTCTGCCTAGAATGTTCCTCCTTGACCCTGGCAGGGGATGCTCCTCCTTACTCAGACCTCAGTGCCCACGTCCCCTCCCTGAGTAGTGACCTCAAGTCGCCAATCTGCTCCATCCGGTTTTCCGCCAGGCACCTGGCCCTGCCATCTCCCTGCTGTCTTCTCTGTTTCTCTGTCTCCTCAGAGAACCCAGAGTCCTTGAGCCTGGGGACCCTGGCTGTCCTAGTGTTGCTGTATCTCAGGGTTTGAAATAGTGCGTGAAGGACCTAAGTCATGTTTGGGGGCCAAGTGAGTGACCGACAACTAAAGAATGCGGTTGGGGGTGGCAGCCTGCCCCATGAGGGATGCCCTGTGTGGGCCTGCCCAGCGAGGCCGAGCTCCAGGATCCAGTCAAGGAAGGCAGCTCTGTTCTGGGGGACAGTGGGGCCGAGGCCCTGGGCCCGTCAGGAGGGTAAGGGGGTGCTGGTCAGAGAGGAGCTGTGCTTACTCATTTGCCTGCTTCAGCCCTGCCTGGGAGCGAGCCCCATCGTGGGGGTGAGGTCAGCATGGAGGGGGAGCGGGTGTTCCTCAAATACTGGCCACCTGTGAGCTTTGCTGCTCCATGAATGCGTGAAGCCACGCAGGCCTCCTGGCCAGCCAGGCCGGCCTAGGTGTCCTCCCGCTTTGTTCGTGCTTTCGCAGGCGTGAGGGCAAAGCCGATCTTAGTGGGAAGCAGGTGAAGAGGGTACAGGTGTGGAGACAGTGGGACACCCTCCTGAAAGATACTTCGCTGACCCCCCTACTCTGTCCCTCCTGGCTAGTCCAGCTTTTCCCTTCATCTCAAGCACACAGGCAGGGGAGGTGGCTACAGGGGACGGAAGGGGAGCCGCGTCCCTGGGCCTCCAGCTCTGTGCCGGCCATGCTCCTTTCAGTGTCACTGAGCCGCAGCCCGAGGCAGCGGCGGCGCTGTAACCAGGAGCTCTGAGGGGCGAGCCACCTGCCCTTGGTCGCCGCACGTCAGTGACAGAGCCCGGAGGGGAAGTGGACGCTTTCACCCCTCCAGCCTCAGGCCTCTGACAGCACAGCTGTGAACGTGACCCTGGTTGGACATCTGTGGGAGGCACTGGCATTTTAAACAGTTTCTTTTGATGGGGCTAAGAAGAGAGAACTGGAAAGATGGAAGGGGAGGAAAACTAAACAAACAAATCCCAGGACCAAAGCGAGAAGCTCTGAGGAAAGAAAGGGGAAATGCTCTGACAGGATTCTTCGTGAACAGCCTCAGAAATAAAACAGGCCCCGCTGGCTGCAGCTGCCTCCACGGGCCAGTGCGTGGGGCGGGCGAGGGGACGCGCCGCCTTGGAACTCCCGCCCCCGCCTGGCCCACATCGTCCTTCCTGCCTGACTCTGGCCAGGTCAGGTGACTGAGCCCCAGCATACGCCTCCCGGTCTTGGCACTGCCTGAAATTCTGGACTGGTTCTTCCCAATTAAACTCTACATTTCTTCCACTTTCCAAAGCTGTCGGCTTCTTCCGCCTCCCCATCCCTGCCCTCCACACATCCGTCAGCGTCACTGGGAGTTCTCCATGAATGTGGGGTCCCCAGCATGGCCCGTCGCCTCCGGCCCGACCTGCCACGGCCCCTTAACTGGGCTTGCTGGGAGCTGGCTCCTTCCCCCCCCACGCTAACGGCCCCTGGGTGGGCCACGCAGCCACAGCAGGGTGAGAGATGGTTTTGTGCCAACAGACTTGACACACTTCAGAAAGCGGTAGAGGCTGGAAGAGGGCAGACGCGGAGGGGTCAGTGTGGGGACCAGGGAGCTTTGTGGGGAAGGGGGGCACCCAGGGCGGCTGAAGCACGGGAAAGACCAGCAGGCCACCCCATGGCCAACCTCGCCTTTTCTAGCCCACCTGGGGCCGCTTCCTTTCCATGGCATTTCACCCCTCAAGAACCGAGGGCTCCCTATCAGTTGTCCGATGAAACCGTTTATTTAAAATTTTGAATTCACAAGGAATTCTGAAAAACAGTGACAAAAATGGATCAAGAACCCTCTGTCCTAGCTACAACCATATCATAGGCGTCTATTTTGTTTCTTCATGAGCCGATTTTCTCCTAGTGCAAATAGATCACTCTGTAGGTGACCTCTGCACCCTTCACTGAACGTTGAGTTAGGGTGTTCTGCAGGACTCGGTCCTGGTGCCCTTCTCACCTGCTGCTGGTCCCGGGGCCAGGAGACCCCCTGCCCTGGCCCTCAAGGCTCCCATCTCTGTTCTGCCCTGTGCATACAAGTCCCCGTGAGGGACACAGGGCAGCCACAGCCCTTTCTATAGTATTCTTTGGATAGATTCCTGGAGGGAGGGTCCGTGGTCAAAGACTGACAGCTTTTCACTTCTCCCCACTCCCTGCTGGACTCGGTCCCTTCATCTGCTGGTTCTGCCCCCGAGGAGTGTGCCCACGCAGGCAGCTGCCTCCACTGAAGTCACTTTTCTCGTGCCCTCGCTGTCCCCCAGAGGCCCGCCATCGCTCAGCCATGCCTGTCCGTCAATTAGCTCTGTCACTCAATAAGAACACCGTGAATGCGCGCGGTCAAGGCCTGCCCTCAGGGAGCTGTCCAGCCAGCGGGGGAGAGAAGAGGGGAGATCCGTGCAGATGAAACACTGACTGGCGTCTCTGAGGGCTGCAGGAGAAAAGGGGTGTGCATGCGAGAAGGCTCGAGAGGCCACACAGAGACAGAGGAGCCTCTCCCTCAGCCACGTGAGGACCAGGGCAGGGAAAGGCGTGTTCGGTGGTAGGGTGTGGGTGTGTGTGCCGTGAGGCTGGAGCAGCAGGTGGGGCCCCGGTGGCTGTGGAAGGGGACTGGGTGCCAGGCTCGAGGTGACGTGCACGTAGCCAACGGTGACCTCAGACATGCATCTGCTCCACGACTCAGGCCCGGAGGGCGTCTAGCTAACAGAAACCACCTGTTGACCCATTGCCCTCTACTCCTGAGACCCCTCTCCTACCTGGCAGAGCCTCTCCAACCTCTAGGCTTTGCACAGGCTGTTCCCTCCTCCCTTCTCCCCATCTCCACCCCAGCCTGGTGACCTTTCAACCATACTGGGTGTGGCACTAATTATACTGAGGATACCAGGCCGGGGGCATTTTCACACACAGCCTAGAGCTCCTTGAGCGCAGAAGCCCCATGGAGATCATCGAAAGACCCCTCGAGCTGGGAGATAAGGGCAATGGGGCATCTGCTGAGCCAGAGGTCACGCACCATCGCACCATCGCTTCCAGGCGTTTCTAACCAGCCTGCCCCAGCAGCGGCAGCGCTCACTCCGCTCACTCCGCACTCACAGGCTGCCGGCTCCCAAGTCCTGGGCTTTGATTCCAGTCCTGCCTCTTGGCCACGTGATTCCGGGTCAGCAGTGGCAAAGGTTCCGACAGAACCCTGGGAAAGCAGCGTGCAAACCTGAGTGTGTGCCCGTGAGCATGTCACGACGGAGAGGCATGTGGATGGTACTGGGTGACGGATACAGAAACAGAATGTTCGAGTCTGTGTGGTGAGCACTGTGACTGCTGTCACTCCAAATGCAGAGGGGGAGGCAAGTCTGCTGGAAGGGCCGGGGAAGGCAAGAGAGAGAGAGCCAGCTCTCCAGGCGGCGGGAAGCACAGGGCCGCCAAGTGCCCCAGGGGAGGCTTAGCATACGCGTGGAGCCAAGGCCAGGCTGGCAGGGCAGGCAGAGCCCAGATCATGAGGGGCTGGCTGCCAGGCTGGGGTGTTGACGCCCCAGTGGCAAGAGGGCCCCCCAGGAAATCCCACTCAGGGGGATCACCACGAAACCTTGTCCCAAATGACTGCACTGGTGTCTGACCCCTGGGTGGCCAGTGGCTGAGCCAGGGGAGGGCAAGTCAGCCTGCAGGATCCCCTCCCCCCATTAAGGCAGCCTGTGAGGTTACTAAAGCCCCCAGATCAAGCAGCTGGGTGGCCGCCATGTCCACCCTCTGCCCACAGACAGGCGTTCTAGCTGGGCACAAGGCGTCTCTGCCAGCCCGTCTATTTCCAGCTGCGTGCGGTTGGAACGAGGTGGGTGACAGGGAAGGGTGGTGCAGCGGGCGATACACAGGGCTGGCTGATGGCCACGACAAACAGCCAGGGTCATTGCAACATCTGTCTGGATGCAGCCAAGGCCCATCAAACGTCTGGGGTGACCCCAAACCCCATCGAGAGCACAGGCTGCTCCAAAGTAAGTAAGCTAGCGGGCAGAGAAAGCGCTGGACTGGAGATTCTGGGACACTCACATTTGTTGATTAATGCCCCCTTTTAGGCACGTGGCTCATCTCTGGTTTGGGATGTGTGTTCTGGTGGTCGGGTATTTTTAAAGAGTCTTCACAAGACACTTGTTTTTGACTTCTTTCTCAGCTTCTGACCAAGCCCCTGGCATACACACTACAAGCAAGATGGAGAGTGCCTGCTTGCCTGCCCCGTCCTCTGCGACTCAGTGGTTTTCCCTGCTCTTTATGCACTTGGCATTCTCTGCTCGGAGACAGGGCAGGACTTCTTCCTCAAGCCATCAGTCAAGCCATCAAATCAAGACTTACTCATGTTGGGGCCGGCACAGGGGGAGGGACGCGAGATTTCAGCCCAGTCCTACCCATGCGAAGGGCAGCCTCATTTGATGATGTGCTCCCTGCCCTGAACATCCAGCCAGAGGGAGTGCAGGAAGGAGGCGGGCAGCACCACTCCGGATGCTGGCCAGGCCCCCCTGTGCTTTCACAAAGACCACCTTGCAGTATTTCTGTAGCCCCCTCCCTGGGGAGAGAACAGGGAGCTGCTCCAGAACACTGCTAGGAAGGGAGCCAGGAGCCAAGTCCCCATCACCCCTGGTCTGGAACAGAGACTAGCAGACTCGGGCGCGGGGCTGGGGACACGGGGCTCTGCTGTCACACAGGCTGCTAGGAGACCTCCCCAGAGGGTATCTGCAGCTCTGAGGGAGCTGATGCTCTACCCCCAAGGCAGGCTTGCATGCCCACCATTATCAGATCCTGCTCCTCTGGGAGGTTGGAAGGAAACATTCTGCCCCATGCCCCGGCCACCTGCCATCCCTCCGTCACACAACTGAGCCTATGCTGGGCCAGGGGAAAGGAGCCAAGTCATGCGGGAGCCCCCAGGGGCTCCTGAGGCCATTAAGGAAGACCCCAGATGTCCAGTGACAAGCCTGGGGCTATGGGCGCCCAGGGGAAGAGTGTGCAACTTCAGGAAGGCCTTTGGAAGGGGCTGATGCATGAACTGAGTCCTGAGGCACAAGCAGGATTCAGCCGAACGAGCACAAGGAGGGGGGTTGTGGGCAGAAGGGGGAGCAGGTGCAAGGCTGCCTCTAGGCAGGACAGGGAGGTATGTTTAGGAGAATGAAAGCTGTTCAGTCTACTAGAGATGCCAGCTGAGAAACAAGAGAGAGCTGGACAGGGACTGCATCTGGCAGAGGCAACAAGGGCACAGCAAAGGGCTCGGCTCCCGTCTTCAAGGACATGACATGCCACCAACTCATCGAATCACAAGATGCTGAAGGGAGAGGGGCTCTGACACCACAGCCCACTAGGGGTTCCAGACAGCGCTCTAGGACCAGAGTGGCCTTACAGCGGTGGGCAGGAGTGGCGGGGGAGGGTGCTCCTCGGGAGCAGGACTCTCATTTCCTGCCAGCCCTGCCTCCCACTTCAGCCTGAGCAGCACAGCCACCGCAGGACTCTGCTTGAAACTACGGGTTCTACTGCTAGAAGTCCAAAAACCATGGTCACACCCCATCCTTCCATTTCACAGATGATGGGGAAACTGAGGCACAGAGAGGCAGGGTGTTTTCCCAAGTCCCCAGAGAAGTCCATGGTCCAAAGGCCAGACTTGGTGTATTGCCTTTCCACCCTAGCACTGCCTCGCCCCTTCTGCTCTCCCACACCCCTCCCTATCCCCATCCTGTGCTGGCTGTAGGCATGAGGCCACTGAAGGTCACTCGAGAAAGCGCCCTTGGATCTCAATCAATCCCCTCATCCCCCACTCCAGGATCTTGCTGGTCTGGTAGTGGTTTGGAGAAAGCAAGAAGCCCATTTATAAGGACACACACATGCCCAGTGGTTTTCTTTTTCTCAGGCCAAAGAATTTCCACCAGAGGCACAGCTGTAAGAAGCTGGACAGGATGGAAAAGTGGGCCTGACCCCGACTCGTCCCTACATGGCAAATCCCCCCACCCACGGGTGTTCACATCGCCTGCAGGGGGGCCGAGAGTGGGGGTAGGGGCGCAGGTAAATAAGCAGGAAGAAACCTCTGGAGCTTACCAGAGTAAACACTCGTGTTTATGGAGTGAGTATATGACTGTCCAAGCGGTTTAGCTTTACATTAAAATGGCTAGCATTTTTTTTTCCCCAGCAAGAAACACATTTGAGCTGTTGGAAGTATAAAGACAAATAAACAGAGGCAACTAGAGCCTTCATTAGGGGTTTGAGGGAGCAACACATTGTCTCCAGCTGTCCTCCAGGATGAGAAGGGATGCCTTCAAAAGGGCCCAAGCAGCACGGCCCTTTCATCCTGCCAGGGATGGCCCAGCCACTGGTGCCTGCCGTAGCTTCCCCCAACGTTTGCAGCTGGGCTCCTGGGCCCCCTTGGGCGTCCCCCAAGGGCCTCTCCTTCCTCTTGAGCCTCTGCGTGGTGGCCTGTAGTGTCGCCTGTACCGCTGTGTCCTCATCTGACCCTAACGGACAGGGATTGTGCCGTTTGGTAGAGAAATAGGTGACATGTATCCAAGCTCACAAAATGAGTTTGGGCAGAGCTGGGATGGGGAGTCCTGATGCCACAGGACCCCGGATCAACAGACAGGAGCCCGAATCTGCACAAGATGAGGGGAGAGCTTTCTGATCCTGGGAGGGCGGGGAGCAGAAGCTCATGTGGCAAGAGCACCATGTGGAATGGGAGGGGTGGTCCCTAAGGGGCTTCACGTGCATCCTGGGCATTTTTGCCTGCTCAGAAAGCACATCTATTGCCTTCACAAAGTACTCTGACTTTACACGCTAGGAATGAGTGAAATTAGGTAATTCCCATCTGTTGAGCCTTGGTATATGGTGGGCACTGGCTGTGTGCTTTCTAAAGCTTCTCTCATTCAGTGTCCGCATCCGCAGTCGGATAAGCTCTGTGATTAGCCCCACCCTACAGGTGAAGATGCAGAGGCCAAGAAAAATGAAGTTACTTGTCACACACCAAGTAAGTAAGCGAAGGATCCAGGATTCAAAGCTAGGCAGGGTGATTCCCGGTCCTTCTGGAGGGCTGGGACTGTGTCTTCTAACTCCTAATTATGGGGCAGGTGCTCATGAAATCTTCATGAAATGAATGAATGTTAAGAGCTCCAGCTTTCACTGCCATCTGGAAGCTCCAGATTCTCACAGTTCCCTACCCCCAGACCTGAAGAGTCCACTAACTTCTGGACTGGTACACCATTTCCATTTGGATGGCTGTTGGTCATCCCAAGTAACACATGGCCAAAGTGGCTCTCAAGCCCACCTCTCCCCATCCTCCGGTCTGTCCTGCTCCCAGGTTCCCCACCTGGGCCACAGCACAGAGCCATCATCCACATAATTCAACCACTTGTCCTCATCTCCACGACGGAAGCCCTGGACTGAGCCGCCACCACCACCTCTGACCCAGACCAAGACCACCACAGTGGTCTCTGCCTCTTCCTCTCTGCAACATATTCTCCACTTTGGGGCCAGAAAGCAAATCCCTTTAAGTTAAAACGTCAATCAGATTAGGTCAATTCCTAATTAAAACCACCCATGGCTCCCAGCTAATTTAGAAGAATACCCCAAGGCCCTTCTAGAACCCATAAGGCCCTGCCTACCTGCTGGCCTCATCTCCAGTCCTTCTCCCTCACTCCCAGGCCTCAGATACACCGACCTGCTCCCAGACTCACCAAGTGTGTCCCCTCTTCACTGGTGCTCTCCCTTCTGCCGGGAGGGAAGATCTTCCCTATTATTTCCTAATGGTGGCTTCCTCCTCCTCACTGAGGCCCTGTCCCCTTGTTCCCTCTGCTTGAAGGCGGGCAAACCTTTGTGGCTGCTTGAGGCTAGACGGCAAAACTTCTGCAGACGCAGCAGCCATAGCATGAGGAAGCCCACACCGACCCATGCAGAAAGACCACGTGGAGAGGCCACCCCAAACGTTCTGGCCAACAGCCAGCCAACCACCAGACATCATCAGCAAAGAAGCTTCCAGATGATTCCGGGCTGGCCGTCAAGTCCTCCTCCCCAGCCTTGGTGTCTTCCCAGCTGAGGCGTCCCCGGCATGCCCCTCTGAACTCCTGCCCCGTGGAGGCCAAAAGCTGGCGAAAATGGCAGTCTGCGCCACTAGGGGTGGGGTGTGTCTCTCGCAGCACTAGCGAGGAGAACGCTGCTCTGTCCGGTGCGCCAGCCTTCTCCTCGTCATCTTCCATCACGCCATTTTGTTCTTTTCCACATGAGCTGCCCTGACTGGACTTCCCTTCCTGAGCTACGTGTCGGCGTGTTTACCGTCCCCCCGACCCCGACTGTGGAAGTTCACACGTGTGTGCACACTGTTGCCTTTGTTCACCACTCCCGGGTTTCTTCAGCACTTGGAATCGAGTCTGACCTACGGCAGGTGCTCCGCACAATTTTTTGGAATAAATAAACGGGTGACTCTGAGGTGGAAGGCTTTGGTGTCACCACCATCACAGCCTTCTTTCTACCTGTCTGGACAGTTGCGAACACTTCTTTCTTATGCTTGTAGGAATCCTGGCAGGGATGCCCCCTGATCTCTGCCAGGAGCCCAGCATGGAGGTCTGCTGAGTCACAGGGCCCAGGTGATGAGGCACCTTGAGAGATTTGCTTATTTTTTCATTCTCCAAATATTTATTGTATGTCTATGATATGCCCGACATTGCACCAGGCTCTGAGGAGGAAGACAAGGGGCTAAAGGAGACAACTTCTACTTTCAGGGGAAGCAGAGAGAGCCACGGCGGTGGTGCATATGACGTGCTCACAGAAGACTTCAGGGCAAAGGCCCAGGAGTGACAAGAAGGACCTCCCGGGGTCCTCGCTGGGGGAGGGTAAGGGAGAAGCTGTGAACAGCAGGGATGCGCAGGACTCCATGGGTTTAAGGAAGGCAGGGCCAGAGGGCATGGGTTGGCCCACGTGAGAGGCGAAGGGGAAAGGCTGACAGGGCCCTGGTGAGGGGGCCTCATGAGCAAGACACATGGGCAGACACATGGGGAGGCCATGAGAGAGAGAGACTTCTGGAAGAACAGGGCTCTGCACAGTCACATGGGGTAAGACCATACCCTGAGGGAAGTTCAAGGGTGACAAAAAGTTCCTACATGGACGGCAGGCTCATGCCTTGGCCAGGGAGGCAGTACAGGCTTTGGGGAGGAGGTGCCCTTGGGGGGAACTCTCTGGAGCCAGAGGCTCCCTCTTCCCCCCTGCATGCCACCCACCTGCCTGGCTTGGCAGATGCTGGGATTTCTGTGTCCTCTGTGACTCCCTTGCTCCCATGGGGTACATCCCTAACACCCCAGGGAAGGAAGCCAGCCCCTCCCTGAACCTGGCCAGCCTCCTCAAGCTGGTGCTACTCTGGGCACTGTGGAGCAGGGGGGTGGTCAGTAGAGTTCAAGCAGAGTTGAACTTACAGCTCACTGTAACAACGGTCCCAGTGCTGCCACTTACTGGCTGGGTGACCCTGTGCAGGCTACTTTCCCTCTCTGAGCCTTGGTTTCCTCATTCATAAAAAGGGGTCACAAATGGCTTCTGCCTATAGACGTTGTGAGGACTGACTGATGGAACGGGAACACAGCATCCAGCACAACCCTGGGCATGTGGCACGGATGCCAGCGCGGTTCCCTTGTTTCGCCCAACTGGACGTGCCCTCCTAGTCCAAGGCCAGGCACATGGTAGGTGCTCAATGAGCATTAACGGGGAAAGTAGCCGTCTTGTTAATAAAACAACTTTTCTGTGGGACCTGGCTACAGATGACTTCTCTTCATCAGGGAAAAAAGTGCTGAGAAGCAAGTTCAAAATTCAAACCATGAGCAACTTGAGAAACATATTTTTCAGTAAGTCAAGGTAAAGACTGGGGTCGGAGAAAACATCTGGCTAAGTGAACTAATGGCTTTAGAGAAAAAGGACCCTTGCTTTGTGGAGACGGGAAAAAATTATCCACTGCTGGTTTTAATTTAAGATGAAAAAAAAATCGTATTCTATTAGCCTAAATATTGCTCTTATGTCCAATTGCATGGAGTTTGGAATAATATTTTTCAAACAGAACTACTGCTATTTCAAGTAATTACAATGCTAAAAGCAGTCATTTGGGGTTGAGCAAGGATCTCATCATGGTTTCAATTCCCTCCGGTGTCATTTTCTGTTATATTTGAGAAATTCCTCAATAAAGATGTCAAATAGAGAGAGGGTTTTGCTCCCTAGAGGACAGATTTGGCCACCCTCCCAGGCAAGCCATCTCTATAAGAAAATAACCTCGTTTGCTCAAAAGAAAAGGTTCAACTGTGAAAACTCAGGCAAGAAAGTAACCTCGAAGCCACCAGCTTCATTTCTCCTAATTAACTCAGAATGCTTTTTGTACTCTGCTGACCAGGATTTAGTCCAGCCCTCATCCCCAAGGAATTCAGTAGTGGTTGAGAGAGGAATGTTACAGCTGGACAAGACTCCTGACCCGGGCTCCTAGAGACCAAAAAGAGATGCGAACAGGCTTCACGGTCCCTAATGGGTGATGGGTTGTCAGTGGGCTCCTGGAGACAGCCCAGAGCCGGTGAGGGCTGCTCAAGGCAGTGAGAACAGAGAACCCTCCAACAACTCTGTTAGCCTCCACGGCCACTGAACAATCACGAGGGCAGGCCCTGTGCTGGACGTGTCACCAGGAAGCATGAACATGACTCTGCTGAGACCAAGCAGGTAATTAAATGCCCAAAGCTGCTGACTGTGAGCATCAGGGTGTGGGAGGATTGCCACCAAAAGGAAGTACATGCCCCTTCCAAAGGGGGCAGCTGTGGCTAAGCTCCTTTCAACTGCCCTAGGCCTGGGCCCCAGGCTTTGGGGGTCCCTGCTTGAACTCTGCTGTGGCTGCGCCCCCCCCCCCAAGGGGTCCACAGGGGATGCTATGCATCTGGAACACAGACCTTCTAAACCACGCTCAGGGTGTTTGAGATGCTAAAACTTCCTGTCCAAATGACCCCACGTCTGTTCCCAGAGGGACAGATGACACTTAAGACCAAATAGCGGAGAAAGGAAAGGTGGTTTGGGAGCAAATGGCCACAGCGTGAACATTCAGGTGAGGGGGTCTTCAGGATGGAACAAGCCGTGAGAAGGGCTGGGAGCGGGCACTGCCCACATGGCTGCTTTCTGACACATAACTCCAAGGAATCCTAGATTCGACATTCCATTCTAGCCTTCCAGGTCATTAGGAGGGTGTATGTGTCAAGGCAGCATAGACAGAATAGAATTCTAGCTTTGATAGATAGAATATATTCTAGCTTTGAAGCTTTAGCACTCTTCCATATTTAGCCACAAATATATGCCATACAGGCCTCCGTCTGCTCTCCCGCCAGAGGTCTACAGTGTTAGGGGCCAGGTTACTGGCCGAGTGGGAACAATGCTGGAAATACTGATTTTTCTGTAACATCCTTTGTTTCTTTTCAAGTTATTTTTATCAGTCATTTTTATTTATTTATTTATACTTAAGTTTTTATTTTAACCACCTGGTGCTCATCACAACAACTGCCCCTTTAATCCCTGTCATCTATTTCTCCCCCCACCCCTCCCCCACCTGCCCTCTGGTAACCATCAGTTTGTTCTCTGTAGTTCAGAGTCTGTTTCTTGGTTTGTCTCTTTCTTTTTCCTTCGCTTGCTTCTTTTTTTTTCAGACTTCACATATAAGTGAATCAGACAGTATTTTTCCTTCTCTGACTGGAGTATTTCATTCAGCGTAATAC
Organism: Spilogale gracilis; assembly: GCA_004023965.1. Lineage (NCBI taxonomy): Eukaryota > Metazoa > Chordata > Mammalia > Carnivora > Mephitidae > Spilogale > Spilogale gracilis. The sequence goes on along the minus strand of PITA01013673.1, from coordinate 35,908 downwards.
TCTAGCTCCATCTCTATCATTGCAAATGGCGAGACTTCATTCTTGTTAATGGCTGAACAATATTCCGTTGTATATATACACCACATCTTCTTTATCCATTCATCAACTGATGGACACCTGGGCTGCTTCTGTATCTTGTCACTTGCAAACAACACTGCTATAATCAGGAGGTGCCATAAATGTTAGTGTTTTCATATTCTTTGGGTAAATACCTAGTAGTCTGATTGCTGGATCATGGGGTAGTTCTATTTTTAACTTTCTCAGGAACCTCCATAGTGTTTTCCAAGTGGTTGCACCAGTTTGCCTTCCAACCAACAGTGCATGATGGCTCCCCTTGCTCTGCATCCTCACCAATACCTGTTGCTTCTTGTGTTGTTCATTTTAGCCATTCTGACAGGTCTAAGGTGATATTGTGGTTTGATCTGCATTTCCCTGAGGATGAAAAGCATCTTTTCATGTGTTTGTTGACCAACTGTATGTCTTCTTTGGAAAAATGTCTATCCATGTCTTCTGCCCATTTTTAAGTTGGATTATTTGGGTTTGGGTGTTGAGTTATATCAGCTCTTTATATATTTTAGACACTAACCCTTTATCAGATATGCCATTTGCAAAGAAATTCTCCCGTTCCATAGGATGCCTTTTAGTTTTGTTGCTTGTTTCCTTCATTTTGCAGAAGCTTTTTATTTTGATGTAGTCCCAATAAATTTATTTTTGCTTTTGTTTCCCTTGCCTGAGGGGACCTATCCAGAAAAAAGTCACTACTACTGATACCAGAGAAATTATTACATGGGCTTTTCTAGGATTTTTATAATTTCAGGTCTCACATTTAGGTCTTTAATGTGAGCCATTAATCCACTTTGAGTTTGTTTTTGTGTACAGTTTAAGAAAGTGGTCCAGTTCCATTTTTTTTGCATGTAGCTGTCCAGTTTTCCCAGCACCTTTTTTCACCATTGAATATTCTTTCCTGCTTCATCACAGATTAACTGACCACATAATTATGGGTTTATTTCTGGGTTTTCTATTCTATTTCATCCATTTACGTGTTTATTTTTGCACTGGTACCCAAGTGTTTTGATTATTACAGCTTTGTAATATAAGCTGAAATCTGGAATTGTGATGCCTCCAGCTTTGCTTTTCTTTTCAAGATTTTTTTGGCTACTAGGGGTTTTTTGTGATTCCATACAAATTTTAGGATTGTTTGTTCTAATTTTATGAAAAATGCTGTTGGTATTTCAACAGGGGATTGCATTAAATCTGAAGACTGCTTTGGGTAGTACAGACATTTTGACAATATTTGTTCCTCCAATTCATGAGCACGGGATGTTTTTCCATCTCTTTGTATTACCTTCAATTTCTTTCATCAGTGTTCTATAGTTTTCAGAGTACAGGTCTTTCACCTCTTTGGTTAGGCTTATTCCTAGGTATATTACTATTTTGGAGCAATTGTAAATGTTTTTTACATTTTTGTGTAAAAATTGTGTAAAAAAAAAGATTGTGTAAAAAAAAGATTGTTTTCTTAATTTCTCTTTCTGCTGCTTCATTATTGGTGTATAGAAATGCAACAGATTTCTTTAGATTGATTCTGTATCCTGCAGCTTTACTGAGTTCTTTGGTAATAATTATTGTCTAATAGTTCTTTGGTAGAGTCTTTAGGGTTTTCTGTGTAGAGAATCATGTCATCCACAAATAGTGAGAGTTTTACTTCTTCCTTACCAGTTTGGATTACACTTAATTCTTTTTGTTTGATTGCTGTGGCTAGGATTTCCAGTACTACGTGGAATAAAAGTGATGAGAGTGGACATCCTTGTCTTATTCCTGACCTCAAGGGAAGGGCTCTCTGTTCTTCCCACTGAGGATGATGTTAGCTGTGGGTTTTCCATACATGCCTTTATTATGTTGAAGTATGTTTCCTCTAAACCTTTTTTGAAGGATTTTATCATGAATGGATGTTGTATTTCAAATGTTTTTTGTGTCTACTGAAATGACTGTAAGGTTCTTATACTTTCTCTTACTGATGTGATGTATCATGTTGATTGATTTGTGAATAGCGAACCACTCTTACATCCTGGGAATAAATCCCACTTGGTCGTGGTATATGATAAATTTTTTAGTGTATTGTTGGATTTCGTTTGCTAATAGTTTGATAAGGATTTTTGCATCTACATGCATCAGAGATACTGGTCTGTAGTTCTCTTTATCTGTGGTGCCTTTATCTGATTCTGGTTTCAGTGTAATGTTGGCCTCACAAAATGAATTTAGAAGTTTTCCCTCCTCTTCTATTTTTTGGGATAGTTTGAGAAGAACTGTCTTTTTTTTTTTAAGATTTTATTTGTTTATTTGACAGAGAGAAACACAGCAATAGAGGAAACACAAACAAGGAGAGTGAGAGAGGGAGTAGCAACCTTCCCACCAAGTAGGGAGCCTGATGCGGGGCTCGATCTTGGGACTCCAGGATCGACCCGAGCTGAAGGCAGACACTTAACGACTGAGCCACCCAGGTGCCCCAAGAACAGGTATTCTTTTTTTTTTTTTTTAAGATTTTATTTATTTGACAGAGAGAAACACAGCCAGAGAGGCAACACAAGCAGGGGGAGTGAGAAAAGGAGAAGCAAGCTTCCCGCAGAGCAGGAAGCCTGATGTGGGGCTCAATCCCAGGTCTCTGGGATCATGCCCTGAGCTGAAGGCAGTCGCTTAGCCAACTGAGTCACCCAGGCACCCCTCCAAGAACAGGTATTCTTTAAATAGGTATTATTTACCTTCTTTAAAAGCTTGGTAGAATTCACCTATGAAACCACCTGCTCCTGGATTTTTGTTTATTGTCAGTTTTTTGATTACTGATTCAATTTCATTGCTAGTAATGGGTCTGTTCACATTTTCTATTTCTTCCTGTTTCAGTTTTGGTAATTTATATGTTTCTGAGAATTTGTCCATTTCTTCCAGGTTATCCAATTTGTTGGCATATAGGTTTTCATATCATTCTCTTTCAATTTTTCATATTCTATATGAATATTTTGTGATTTCATGTATTTGAGTCCTTTCTCTTTTCTTTCTTGACAAATCTGGCTACAGGTTTATCAATTTTTATTATGTTTTCAACGAACCAGCTCCTGGTTTCATTTCCATTCTACTGTTTTTTTGTTTTATTTTGATTTCATTTATTTCTGCTCTAATCTTTATTATTTCCTTCCTTCTGCTGGTTTTAGGTTTTGTTTATTGTCCTTTCTCTAACTCCTTTAAGTATAAGGTTAGCTTGCTTATTTGAAAATTTTCTTGCTTTTTGAGGAAGCCCTGTTGTGCTGTAAACTTCCCACTTAGAACTGCTTTGGCCGTATCCCAGAGGCTTTGAACCACTTTGTTTTCATTCATCTGTTTCCATGTACTTTTTTATTTCTCTGTTTATTTTCTGGGTGACCCATTCATTGTATAGTAGCATTTTATTTAATCTCTATGTATCTGTGGCCTTTTCAGATTTTTTTCTTGTGGTTGACTGCTAGTTTCATAACACTGTAGTCAGAAATGACACATGTTTGTCTTCGAACTTTATTAGAATTTGTTGAGGCTTCTTTTGTGGCCTCATCTGTGATCTGTGACATCCCTTGATTTTTTTTTTTTTTTTTTTACATCCCTTGATTTTTAAAGGTTGACAAATCACTCAATGAGGCTGACAATGACGGTGATGATTACAAAAACACTGGGAGGATAAGCCAAACGTGTTTGCAGTCTGGAGGAGGATGGCAGGCTGCCTGCTTGAAACCTCCATGACAACATGACAGCACCCAGCACCTGTGCAAAATGTAACATCTGTACACACAGCTCTCCAGACCTGCTTTCTGACTTTACTGTTATGGAGACCCTCCAAGACCAGGATTAATGACCCATGTTGTAGTTAGGGGAACCTGCTTAGAGGGTTTGAGCAACTGGTCCCAGACCCTTATGAGCGGTGGGGCCAGAACTTGAGCCTAAATCTTCAAACTCCAAGCCCGACTTCCTCTTTCAGCATTCTGTGTTTCTGACAACACTTATCCTGAAGCCGTATCAGGCACTGTATCTCTCACTGCCTGTTCTGGAGGAGGGATGTGAGGCCCTGGGAGCTCACGTGGTCAGTGTGGGATGGAGACAGTTGGAACCAAGGTCTGACTTCTCTACAGCCAGAGTTTTGTCTTGAGAAGGAAAAAGCCCAAACAAAAATACGTCTGTCGAGAAGGTTCTGCCCTCAGCTAAAAGCAGAGGAGCAACAAGGAAGCCTTTTCTCGGATGCCGTATGTGCGAGTTGGAGCCACGTGAAGTTGCAATCTGTGCTGGGAGGTGGGGGTGGGGGGAGTCTTACCCAGTTCTTTAAATTAATCACTGTAAAAAGAAGCTGTTGTAAAAAGAAAAATAAATCCACCCAGACTCTGATGTTAGTCAAGAAGCACTGGGTGTACCTGCCATCGTCCAGAACAGGGTATTTAGGAACAGATGGTTCTGCATAGGTAAGAGCGCTATGACCAGAAGGGGAGGCCCATGGGTCAGACACGGTCCAGGGAGTGCAGACGGCTGGCTCTGGCCTCCACAGGCCCACTGCAGTGCATTTCTTTCTGAAAGGCGGTGAGCAGGCTTGATGCCCATGACACTGTGAGTGCTCGATGCCAGGCCTTCTGCTAGATGTTCTATAGCCACGATCTCATTCAATCCTCACGAGATAGGGACTATGAATTCCATTTTACAGTTGAGGAAACTGAGGCACAGAGGTGGAGTGACCGGCCAAAGGGCACACAGCTGGTAACTGGCAGTCAGGCAAGACCTGAGTCCAGAACAGGCAGTTCCCAAGGCCTGTCCTCTGGGCCACTGGGTGCCACCTATTGTCTCGTGGGGTTGTCAGCTCTGCTTTCCTAGACTAACCAGTTACTGAAGTGAACTCCTGATGTCATCTGAAATAGTGGTAAACAACTGTATAACTCAGGGCTCAAGCTTTGGGAGGATTAATAAGATAACGGTGGGACAATAGGTGGCTGGCACGACGAATGTCCTATGGTATAGCCCCAATCTTTACAATCTAATCAAATGCCCTGCCCACCACTGCAACCTCCTGACACTCTTGCCACATGTCCTGAGCCCAGCCCCCAGGAGCCCACCCCCCGCGGCTCTCTGCATAGGCCATGCCCTCTTCCCAGCCAGCTTCTCCCCAACCTTTGCAGAGTGTGCTCTATGCCACTGCCTCTTTGAAGCCCCTTGGGGAGCCACCCTACTTCCAGCCCCACCTCTACCCAGTGCAGGGGCGGCTCTTCACAGGCCCCTCAGGGTTCCCACAGCCTGCTGTCCAGCCCTCCATTTCAGCCCTTATTTTTGGTGTAATTACATGTTCACAGGTCTGTTTCCCGTAACAAGTCTGTCAGAGATCCAGCATGCACTGAACAAAAGCAAGCAGGGAAATCTAAGGCTAATACACCATTGGGGGGATGAGTTCTAGGGTACTTGGGATGCCACACTAGCCATGCCATGCCCCAACAGCGATAGGCTGGATCGCACAGGTGAGGTCTGCCAAGTCCTTTCACCAAGTGCCCCACTGGAAGCCGTAAAAACCTCCCAATGACCCTCTGACCCATCGTTCTGTTTCTGGGAAGAAGGGTTAGAGGATTTATGCCCGGAAGCACACCTCAGGATTCTGAGGGTAGGAATAGAACAGACAACCTAAACAAACAATCTAAATGTCCAACCACAAAAGGGAGCTGAGCCACCCAGAGCAACAATAATGCCTGTGTGTTGATTTGCGCCCGCTAAATGCCAGTCACTTGGCTCCGCCGGGTCCGTTTGTCCTCGCGCACAGCCGGTGAAGCAGGCAGCATCGTCGCCCTGCTTTCCAGTAGGGAAGTGGGCTCAGAGGTTGTGACCGGATGACAGCTAGTAGAGGAATGCCGGGCCGAGCACGCCTGCCGGCAGTGCACACTGTCTCAGTCACTGCTCAGGAGAGCTTGGGGTGAGGCTGCTCTTCACACTCTCCCTTTACCAATAAGGGGCTGAGACCCTGCCCAGTGTGCACCCTTACCGCCTTGGCTCTAGCTGCTGGGCCCTGTGTCACTCAGCAGCCAGCAGCAGAGGAGGGCCTGGGGGACAGGCACATCTGTTTCGAGATCCGTGCTCTCTGCCATGAGATGGTTCTCCTGCTGCAGGCAGCAAACCCCCTCTGTTATGCATTATGTCCCCCCAAAATGCTGAAGACCTCAGGATCTGTCTCTGTGAACCTGTAACCTCTGCTGGAGATGGGGTCTTTGGGGGGGGGCGCGCAGGACTAGGAGTGTGTCCTTCTAGAAGAGGGAAATTTGAACACTGAGACAGATCTGCACCCAACGAAGGCCATATAAAAGCGTGGGGAGACCATGATCTACAAACACAGAATGCCAGAAGCTACCAGAAGCCACAGGGGAGGCCTGGAGCAGACTCTCCCTGGAAGCCCTCCGAAGGAACCAACTCTGCTTACATTCTGACTACAGACGTCTGGCCTCCAGCCTGGGAGAGAACAAATTTCTTTTGTTTGGGTCACTGAGTTTGTCACATTGTCACAGCAGCTCTGGCTCACTAGTCACTTTTCTCGTTATGAGACAGCTCGCAAAATGGTGATAAAAGGGGCCGTGGTGGGGGTGGATGATACCTGGGGGGCACTTGATGGGGAACACTGATTGCCCCCATAGGAAACCACATCTAGGGGCAGGGAGGGATGTGAGGGGACACACCAGAACAACGACACTGCTTTCCACTTTCTCTCCTTCTCCTGCGTGTTCTCTTGCTTGATCCAGCAAGCTTACGTTACTCTTCTAAATTTCATACAACTGGCTTAAATCTACGTACTTAAACCACGAGAATCTGGGGGTGTATAAGAATCCTTGTGATGGGTGGCACTGCGTTCCCCAGATCCAGATGTTGAAGCCCTGACCCCCAGGATTTCAGAACATGACTTATCTAGAGACAGGGCCTTTTAAGTGACAACAGGGTTAAAAATGAGTTATTAGAAGGGGCCCCACTCCAATGAGACTGGTGTCCTTATAAGAAGAGATAAGGACACACACACACAGAGGCAGAGAGAAAAAGAGAGAGTGTGAGAAATCAGCTCCGTGTACGCCCAGAGAGAGTGCTATGTGAATACACAGCAAGAAGGTGGCCATCTGCGAGCCAAGGGGAGAGGCCTCAGAAAAACCACACCTGCCAACATTTTGCCTTGGGCCCTCTAGCCTCCAGAAGGGTAAGAAAATAAATTACCATTGTTTAAGCCGACCCAATCTGTGCCATTGTGTTCTGGAGGCCCAAGCAAAGGAATACAAGGAACCAGAAGAGAGCGAGCCTTCCCACCAACCCCAACACCCTAAGCTGGAGCTTAGGGACAGGCAGGGCGTGCCTAGTGAGCAGGGCGCGGCCGTGTCACTCACCCAGGCAGTTGTGTCCATCATGGGCCAGCATGAAGCCATCAAAGCAGGTGCACCTGTAGTTCCCTGGGATGTTGATGCACTCGTGCACACAGCCGCCATTGTAGTAGTCATTCTCACACTCGTCAATGTCTGCAAAACGAGGGCCGGGAGAGGGATCAGATGAAGGGCCTGGGGGTCCCCTCTCCCCCCACCACTGAAGCCACCAGGGCACGAGTAGTTCAGGGTTGACTCAATACGTATTCATTAAAGTCCTTGCTGGTGGCTGGGGCCCCAAAGATGACAATGACGAAGAACCCGGGTCTGCAGTATGGCCGGCCACCTCCTCACGGGACAGTGCAGGACGCTCTCACCACAGTGAAGCCAGCAGGATTCCCACGCAGCTGTACCTCCCCCAAAAGCCTCTCGCCACAGCTGCATGCGGGGATCCTGTCTAAAAACCCACAAAACTGGCTCTCTCCAGCTTAGGTGAAAGCCTCCCAGAGATAGAGAGCTCATGACTTTGTGAAGTGAGGAACACTGAATGAAATGAACCTTGCACACCACCAAGACGTGTAACCTCTGGAGTGAGAAGTCCATAGATTCTTCCCAGTTTCCTTCCACAGCAGTGCCCCAAGCCTGGATTTCTAGGGCTCCAGATTCCTTGTTATAATAAAAGCTTCTGTCTCTAAACAATCACCCATAGCCATTGTAAAGGTCTTCCTTTCTGCCGTTTTAAGTCTTTCTTCAACATTTCCTAGCAGTTCTGGAGCTCTAGAGAGATTTGAGACCTCAGAGTCATAGGAGCACGCCCAGTTAACACTCAGGGAGCGGCTCCTGTACCCATGTCCGGAGGCAACCCCATCTGTCATTCTCTGCTCACACCCCACAGTAACTCAAGGAGGTGGGCACCGTCATCCTTACTCCAAATTTACAAGAGCACTGAAGACAGCGGGGCACAGGGAGGCCAGACCCCCGCCCAAGGTCACACACCTCGGAACTGGTACGAGTGGGATTCGAACCACGCGGCCTGGCTTGGGAGCTCGGGCGGCCGAAGCCGCCACATCTCCGTGAGTAGCAGCCGGGGGTCCCGGGGCCCAGGGAGAACCACCGGCTTTGCCTGCGGGGCTCGGTAAGCCTGGCCCAACCGCTCCCGGGGGCTCGCTGGCCCAGTCCACAAACAAGCCAGGGAGCCTGCGAAGAGGGAGCGGAAGTGCCCCCCTGGGAGAACCGGAAGTATCACACTCGGCGGAACCGGAAGTGTCCAAACTAAGCACAATCGGAAGCGCTTTGCGGGAAAAGTCGGTCTCTCCCCTCCGGGGTCAAAGAGGGAGGTTTGAAGCCCCGTTCCAGCTAAGAGTGCTGGCCAGAAAAAGAGAGGGGACTGAAGGCAAGCCTGGCTGCTCCCTTAAAGGCCCGAGGAGCTGGCACAGAGAGACACCCAGCCGCAGGTTCTCTCCATGCTGGTCGTGAGGGCAGAGCTGCACACAGTGGCGGAAAGGCAAGGGGGGCAATTAGAGTTCGCAGGAATGTCCATGGGAAAACAGGCTCTCTCTGGAGGTAGTGAGCTCCCTAACTCCAGAGGGAACCAAGCCCTGTCCAGACATCTGCCTGCCAGTAGAGGGGATAACTTCAGTGAAAATGGCAGCATGGAAATGACAGAAAACAGAGCCTATACCGTGCAGTCCAGTTCTTGTGCCCACCCATCCAGCCATGATGAGGGAAAAACAGAGTAGCCTGAATCTCCAAAGGCGCAAGAGACAAAAGCGTTCATCTAACCCGACTGCAGTCGGCCGTCAGCATCGGCTGGGAAGCCAGCTCAGTTCTGCAAGTCCTTTAAATTGTTTTTAATCATTATATTTAATACATGTAGACATCTTAAATAACATTGAAAGAGGATATAAGATTTTATGTTTGAAAGGGCACACAGATTTATGAAGACAGAGATATTGATGACTTCTCATTCTCTGCAGCACTGACCTTTTGCCAAAGCCTCAGAGAAACCAATCTGACTACTTTGCATCCACCCCCCCCCAACCTCCCAGACACTCCAAAGGCAACATAGCCTGACTTTAATTCATCAACCTGCACTTGCCTTGGGTTCCTTGTCCCTGTGAATATTGTTATCCTCCCACCTCTCCACAGACCTTGAATCAGCTACCAAGCATAGTTTTTCTACACTATTTTAACATGGTTACAGTCTGTCCATTGGTCATCCATTCTACCACCTGCTCATCACGGCTGTCCTCTGTCATGCAATCTGAACTAGCAGCCCCAGACTGTTTCCTTCCTCTTTTCTTCATGTAAAGGGGTGACTCAGGAGAAAATGGCTTGGTCCCAACCCTGGGAATGTAGCCTGGTCATCTAACACAGACAGCATATATGGCAGCAGCTCTTGGTCTCAGGGTGGGCACATGACTTCGGTTGAATCAGCAGGATTGAGGGGAAGCACTTTTACTCCACGCTTGGGTAAAAGAATTCTCTCTCGCTCTCAAGTTGCACCTCAGAAGGAATTACACAGATATTTACCAAAACACCTGCTCACTTTTTTTAAACAGAAACCCTCTGGAGTGGGTATCTTAACTTCATTTTATGGGTGCACAAACTAAAGCGTAGAGAGGATAGGTAATTGCTCAAAGCCATATAGTAAATGGTAGGGCAAGGTTCAGAACAGAGGTCTTTCAGTCTCAAAACCCGTGTCCTTTCTAATATATTAGAATACCCATGACATGCCAGGCATCGACAAATTACTTTATACACATTGTTACACCCTTGGTACATCTCACTGTGTGCTGAGAAAGTATGATCTAATCAAACACCCATTTATCCGTTCGTCCTTCCGTTTGTCTGTTCATGCTAAAATCTGTTCATCTAAATATCCAGTCACCTGACCATTCTTCCATTTATCCAATCACCTATTATTCACCTATCCATTTATCCAGCCAAATATCTATCCATATGTTCAAATATGTATCCAGCCATCTAAATATTTGGCATCCATACATTCACTCATCCATCCATCCAAACATCTAACTGCCCATCCATCTATTCATTGAACCAAACACCCAACCACCTATACACTCACACTCACACACCCACACACACCCACACCCCCCCCACACACACCCCTACTCACTCATCATCCATCTATCCATCCATTTACATACGTATTCATCCGCCCATCAACTTCTTCAGACATGATCTATCTAAACATCTTACAAAATACATACAATTAGATTTAAAAAAGATGTTAGGAAGAAAAAAAGAAACGAGGGCTGAAGAATAAAAGAAAGCTGGTCAAAGTATACAAATACAGTTGGCAATTTCAGCACAATTTCAAAAAGTTGGCCACAAATATGGCTCTAAGCTTCCCAGAAGCCAAAGCAAAGAAGGAAACACAGAGTTGCCACATCCATAAAATGCAATTAAACTGGTTTCAGTGGCGGTAAGGTCTAAGACAAATGTCTCTTCCCCTGGTTAGGATAATCATATGCCCTGATTTGCTTGGCACAGTTCCACTTCATGCTGTTGTCTGGGTGTAATTATTGACAGCACACTTTTCACTCTCAAAATAATAACCTATTTGGTCACCATACCCAGAAGGCATTATAAAGAGATTGCTGAATAATCAGTAAAACAACTCTAGCCTTTTCCTTCCCACGACACCCTATAGTTTTGGCCACAGTAGATTTCAGTAGGCAGTAGAGTGCAGGAACGTTCACTGCTCATACCTCTTCCCTTAATTTATCTCCGAAGGGTTTCCCCCAGTCCCAAGCGATCTCTTAGAACCATCAGTTCCTCTCCACCCCTCAGACCTGATGTGCCGCCTCAGGCTTCCTAGGCCAGTCTGCAGCATCTGCTTACAACAACTCCCCCCACCATCAATTTCTGTGTCTGTGTGTTGAAATTTGTTTTTATCATGTGAGCCATCTCCTTTAAAACATAAAAAAATAAATGTACAAACCAATCTATGAAAAAAAGTCTCTGCCAAAACAAGTGGATTTATTTCTGTTAAAAGATGTGTCCATGATCCTCCATTCCTGAAGGAGACCCCACAGGCCTCGAGATGCCCAGCAGGTGTGGACCACTTTTTAAGGACTGTTACAGCCAGAGAATGAGAAACAGGCGAACGGGGTAGGGAGACGGTGAAGGAATGGAGGGGGCAGAGCCAAGCTCTCTGGATGTTTATTCTTGAAGCACTATTGTGGGTTGAATTGTGTCATTCCCAAAGATGTACTCATGTCCTAACCCCTAATATCTGTGGATGTGACCTGATTTGGAAATGGGATCTTTGCAGATGTAAGCAAGTTATGATGAGGTCATGCTAGAGTAGGATGGGCCATAATCTAATGCCTGGTGTCCTTATAAGAAGAGAAAATTTGGATGCACACAGAGAGGATGCTAGGACAGAAAGGAGAACACCACAGCGAAACACACAGACACACAGAAGGAAGACGGCCACATGATGACCATGGCAAAGATCGGAGGGAGGAAGCTGTGTAAGAGCTAGGTGTTAGTCCTGCTCCCATTTTCCTGCTGCTGCAAAGACTGAGGCCCACATGGCTGAGCACCTCGTCTCCCAGCCCCGAGCCAGTGGCTGTGCTCAAAGGCAGATTCTGTACCTTTTGGAGCCATATCCTTAGGGTGCACGGGATTAATACTTTCAAAAGGTACATCATGGTCCAAAGAGTTATTAAGGAGGAAAGTGGGAAGGAGATATCACATGCCTCATTATTTTTATCCCCAAGGTGTGTACCTACCCTTGAGGTTGAGGGATGGTGACAGGGACCTGAGTGCTGGGGATGACAAGTCTGGCAGCTCACCCTACCCATCCCTGCTTCTCAAGCTTGGATTTGTTGTTGTTGTTGTTGTTGTTGTTGTTGTTGTTGTTAGGAACACTGAGTTTGCAACAGAAAACAGCTTCCAACATCTCACAGAGCAGAGAAAAGCAGCACAGGAGCATCTCATTATGGGATTTTTAAAAGCATGCACAGTTTCATTTTTCCTGTATTAAAGGCAATGTGCACACACGACCCACAGCTGTGGTTGTGTGCCAACAGTAGTGGTTTGGAACTCAAATGGGATGAGTTCGGTATTTTTTTTCCATTTAATTCAAAATTGATTCTTGTTGTGTCGTCAAATACATATTTATTCTGTGGTGCCTAGGTTCTAAAAGATTGCATTGGAATGTGTCAGAGGTCCCTCTCATTTTATTTTTATACGATTTCAGGGCATTTTCCTAAAAATCGGGACTGACTGAAAAGGTCCTCAAAATGAGGATTTTTTTTAAACCTCCCGCTCTCTGCTTTCAGAGATCATTACTAAAAAGCGCCTTCTCATTTCCCCTTGAAATTGTCATTTTTCTTTACATTCCTTGAAGACAGTGGAGACCAAAGGCTCTAACAAAGACCCCTTCCCTGGCTGGATGCTAGCCTGTCCTCTCCTTTGTCTGGGAGCTTTAGGAAAAACCGTGCACTCCTCAGATCAGGCGACCATTCTGGACAAGATGTATGGCTTAGGAAGTTGAGTCCTTATTGGTGAATAAATCTTAATCCGTTTTTTTGGCTAATTACACTCAAGGGAAGGTAGTTTCACAGGGCCGCCTAGCAGGAAGGATTAAGCCTCCTGTCTCCGGTGGCACAGGGTTAAGCTCTGGGTTTGTAATGATTGAGTAATGAGACCCAGCTCTATGTGGACCCCTGGCATCCATTGATCAGGTTTCCCTTCCGCAGAGACAATGCCAGAAGTGGGCCCAGCAGTTAATTATGGGAAAGGTCAAAGGTCATGTAAAACCAACATACATCTATATACTTTTTCATTCCTAACTGCGCACAATGACCATGGCTCAGCCAGAGGGCGGGAAGGCCCTCCCCACTGCCCACCTCGTGATCCCCTCCGACCACGGGGTCTGAGCTGCTTGCTGAACCCCCCGCCCCCCCGTGGGCGGTGCAGCTTTAGACCACCACGCTTTTGCTCACGCTGTGCCCTCACCTGGGGCTCCTTCTTCTTCACAGACACCTCTGTCCGTCTGCAAAACTGAGCCCCAGCATTGTCTCCTACCTGCCACCCTGCTGATTCCTCCTCACCCTCTGGGCCCCAGAGCCCCATGAATGGACACCGCCATTACTCTCGTTTGCTGTGTACCTATCCTTTGGGTCTGTGAGTCCCACGGGAGCCAGAGCTGCGTTCTGTTCAGTGCAAGCTTCAGAAGTAGCAGAGTGTGCTCAACAAGAGTCTACCTGATACTGAACAAATGAACAAGCCTCTGTCGACTGATCCCCGCCACCCAAGTGCAGACAGTATGCTGGCCCCTCACCCATGACCACCCTGAGAAGTGTACACCAATATCTTTATTTTGTAGCATGGGAAACCAGGACCCAGAGAGGTTACCTCCCCTGCCCAAGATCACACAGCTAAGACAAGTGGAACCAGAAAGTGAGTCAGGACACCTGACTTGCAAGTTAATGCTGTCGTAGTCACAAAGGACCACATATCGTAAGATTCCATTTATATGAAGTCTCCAGAAAAAGCAAATCTGTCGAGACAGAAACTAGATGAGTGGTTTTCTTGGGCTGGGGAGCTGGGGAGTGATGGCTGAGGGATGCAGGTTTCTTCTGAAAATAATTAAAAAGTTTCTAAACTTGACTGTGGTGATGGGTACACAGCTCTGTAAATGTACTAGAAGTCACCGAACTGCACACTTTTTATGACTGAATTGCATGGCATGTGAATTATATCTCAATAAAGTTGTTTACTATACATATTTTTTTTGAGAGAGAGAGAGAGAGAGGGTGCACGCGCATGAGCATGTGCAAGCAGGAGGTGGGAGAGGGAGAGAGAGACTCTTAAGCAGCTCCATGAGCATGAAGCCAGACGCAGGGCTCGATCCCATGACCGCGAGATCATAACCTGAGCCGAAATCAAAAGTCGGACGCTTCACCAACTGAGCCCCCCAGGCGTCCCAGTTGTTTACAATTTTTAAAAAGTGAATGCTGTCACTGCTCTCAGCTCTTGCACCGGCTGGGTCGGTGGGGCTCCTCCTGGACGCAGGGAAACCACAGGATGCTCATTATGAATTGACCTCAAATGCCACCTGCCTGGTGTGGCTCCCAAGCCCCAAGTGGAACTTTCCCACCAAACCAAAGGACAAGGATGAGTTGATTATTCCCTTTCCCCCTCAAAAACACCCTGAATCTTTTGCTAGGGGGGCTGTTCCCAGACTCCGACATCAAGCCTAAAGGACATCAAAGCATCCTGGGTCAAAGGAAAGCTGTATCTGTCAGAATCTTCTGGATGGAAGTGAGGAGGTATCCCAGGCTTCTAGCTCAGAGTTGAGGCCCCCACCTCTCCCCTCTGCCAATTATAGGCATGGCCATTCTCCTCTTCCCTTAGCAAAAGGCAGGAGGGAATCCAAAAGCCCCCGAGCCTCCCAAACCCCCCAAACTGTAAGCTCTGAGGGGTTGCTGCCCACACCCGACCACCCCTGAACTCAACAGGACAGTCAGAAACATGTAGCTGTGAGAAATCCTGAGCTACCACTCAGAATGGATAAGCTGGCACCCCCGAAGAGCTCCTCTGAGGCAAGGAGGGGAAACTGCCATCAGAGAGAGGAACCGAGGCGCTAATTTTATCAGCAAGTCAGGGGCGGACAGCAACTTGAACCCAAGACTCAAACTTGGCCACCCCATGGGCTCAGGCCTCTGGCAGACCTGAGCTGGCCCGGTGCACTCTGCCTTCCTTCTTTCTCTGTCCAAATCCCCAGCGCAGTTTCTCTCCAACACACACAGCATCAACAGTGATAACTCCCCACCAGACCCTGACTCAGTTACAAGCGGCTTACACAAGAAGGCTGAACTTGCCCTTATCACTGAAAAAGAAACTGACGCTCAGAGAGCTCAGAGGTCACCCAGCTAGTAAGAGACCAGCCAATATTGGAACTCAAGCAGGCTGCTTCCAGACCCTGCCCTCCCGACCTTGACACAATCTTCCGGACAATTTCCCAGTCTCCATGACCCAGGACGTCAGGGGCCTCTGTCCTTGCTGAGGATCAAGCTGCCTCCCGGCCTTCTTCCCTCCTGTACCAACACCTTCCCCAGGCTGGCCCCTCACCCTCACCCCAGATGCTGGCCACAAGGAGCCACCAGCCTGATGGAGGACCATGACCCAGGCACAGACGAACTCATCTCCTATGAGGAGAGCCTCCCCTGCCAACACATCAGCTAGGCCCAGGCCCATCTGCGGGCTGCCAGAGGGAAGGGACAGGTGACTAACAGTCCAGCCGGAGCCCATCTGCCAGCCCAGTGACTAAGCTAGCATTAGGCACCATCATGGCAAGGAGGATGCTGAAGAGGAAGATGCCCACCATGGGGCCGGAGGTGCGGGGGAGCCAAAGGGACCTGTGACCTCCTAGCTCTGGCCCTGGACCCTGTAGTCAGCCTGCTAGGGTCCAAGAGGCCCGCAGACCTGCCCTGGTCACACAGGGCTGGCACCCGGTTCTCCACGGACCTACACCTAGTTCTACTCCCCCTGGCACAAGGGGCAGGAGGCCCGGACGGGAGGGATGGTGGTTCCTGCAGATACGACTACATCCTGGAGCCCTGGAAGGGAGTGGAGAGTGATCAATACTAGAGCTGTTATTAGCCAGGCTAGAGTCCATTCTGGCCGGCTGGCTGGGCTCTTAAAACTGTCCTCCCAGGACTGCAGCCCTGGCCCATCTGGAGGACCCCCTCAGAGCCCCTCCGAGGCCCTGTGACCTTGTCCGCACACACAAGCCCTCTGGCCCTCTTTGTCTCAAGGCCTGGGGGAAGGCCGCCATCCCTTTCAGTAGCATCCAAAGGCCGACAGGCCCATAGTTTATTTTCTTAGAAATGATGGTTTTTTTCTGGTTAGCATTCCTCACATGGAAAAACAAATACAGCCACTGTAATAAGAAGCGGCCTAGAGGAGGAGAGCAAGCCCAGAGGAAGGGGAAGAGAGGGGCCTGCCGCCTGGGGCAGAGGCTGGGGCTAGGAGGGTGGGGGCAGGGAAGAGACCCTTTAACCCTAGGAGAAACGGGGATTTAGAGGAAAAGGAAAACACCACACACAGGCCCTGGGCTGCCTTCCATACACTCTCATCCATGGACCCTCCCTCCACCTCCCACCTCTGCTCAGATGCACCCCGAGCAGGCAGGTGCCATTGCTCTGATTGGTTGGATCAAGAACCGAACCAGCCTCTGGAAGGTTCAGTCACTTACTGGACTTACTGATTCAGCCGAGCCCAACAAAGGCCACTGCCGATGGCTTCCTGGACCATCAGAGCTGGGAGGAACGTCTGCTTTTCTAACTGAGCCTGGATCAATGCTTCTCTGGGGAGCCTCTCTAGTTTCTTCCCTCCCAAGGCAGAGATCCGGGCACTCTCTTCTTTGCCCCAGCCTGGTCTGCATTCCCACCGCTGTACTTCCCACACTGGGTTATGATCCCGTCTTTCCCAGTCCCGACTCTCCCACAGACCATCGAGGTCAGGAAAATGTGTCTTGGTCTCGGCACCAGGCCTGGCACAGTGTAGGCGCTCCGTGAACATTCTCAGTGCAAAACTGAATCTAGCCCAGCGGATACATTTTACAGATGGGTACACTGAGGCTCAGGGAGGTGAACTTGCCTCTGATGATTAAACGCCAGTGGTATGACATTTTCATTTTTCATTTTCATTTTTCCTTCTGAAAAGGAAAATTCCAAGAAGCCCAAACTCTGTGGCAGAGCTGGGCCCAGTTGCAAGCTATGCAGTCTAATTGCCAGCTGATAGCAAATTGGAATTTTAAGTCACATCTGACTTCTTCCTGCCTGCCGGTCTGCTGGACTAGAGGGCTTTTATCTTCAGTGGGGCACATATTATCATATATAATTGCACGTTTTAAGACTTGAAGAAGAATTTCCTCTCCTCCCCGCCACCCACACCCCAACCCACCTCCTACTCCTTTCCTGGCTTCCCCCAAACCAGATTTTTATCTGGAGTTTCAATAAAGTGTGCAATAATGACGAGGAAAGTGATTTAATAAGGTCATAGAGGTTATTCCCTAAGAAGGCCAATTGGTTTCAAGTTTTGTTTTTTTTTTTTTAAATTTCTGATGTTAAGCTAAATGGATCGCTGGGTGTGTTATTAGGAGTTTTGTTAAAATGCCTAATAGCATGCCCTGTAATCTACCTGACTTCAGTGACTGACAAGTGGGTGCTGGGATATAAAATTCAGGAAGTGGCTATTTAAACTCATTACATACATGCTAATTTTGTGATCTCTAATGCCCACAGGTTGTCATTTTTTTCCCCATCACATAAAAAAGGGGGAAAATAATAATATATCTGATATTCTGTGGCCAAAACAAAAAGTTATTTCCCCCAAGAGTTTTAATTACAGCATTCTGGAAAAGGCCCGAGTTAGAACTTGCAAGTGGAATAAACTACTTGAATAAATAGTCTAAAAAATTAAGTACACATAGAAGGGGTGATGTGCACTGCCGGTTCAGACTAAACAGTGATTATCAAGAGGGTCTTAGTTATTTAAACAAGCCATTTGAGGGCGGTTTGCTCCTCATTTGGGGCCTGGTCCTGATTATAAACAAGAGCTTTTAATTAAGATTAGTAAAACCCAATTCAAGCTATAATTTGGTCCTTTTCCTTAGCAAATGTCTATGAAAACAAAGCAATTAAGGTTAAATGAGTTGAAGTATTTAAAAGGGATGAAATGCCCCCTCCTTGCCCGTGGCCTGCCCCCTCGGCCGAAGGGGCATAAAGAGGCCCAACTAATTCAGACCAGAAGGCCAGCATAGGGGTCTGGTGAGCTGGGAGATGCATAGGCTTAGCTTATTGAAAAGAGGCAGGGGAAACAGAATGTGCAAAGGCCCTGTGGTAGGAAGGAGCTGGAAAGTTTGAGGAACTGAAATATGAGTGATGCTGTGGTATGGTCAGGGAGGGAAAGGTTGAGAATGACAGTAACTCAAAGTGATTAGCTCAGTGCTGGGCTCAGCCTGAGGGATGTCCTCTCTGAGCTACATGAATGGGTGGTGTGCTTCGAGCCCCTCGCTTTCACAGAGCCACCACCACCACCACCACCATCATCATCACCATCACTATCATCATC
The DNA here is from genome assembly GCA_004023965.1 of Spilogale gracilis. Classification (NCBI taxonomy): domain Eukaryota; kingdom Metazoa; phylum Chordata; class Mammalia; order Carnivora; family Mephitidae; genus Spilogale; species Spilogale gracilis. The sequence goes on along the minus strand of PITA01013673.1, from coordinate 17,417 downwards.
ATTGCCACCATCATCATCACCATCATCACCATCACCATCATCATTACCACCACCATCATCACCATCACCATCATCACCATCATCAACACCAGCATCACCACCATCATCATCATCACCATCACCACCATCACCACCATCACCATCACCACCATCATCATCACCATCATCACCACCCCCATCATCACCATCATCACCATCACCACCACCACCATCACCATCACCACCATCATCATCACCATCATCACCACCACCATCATCATCACCATCATCATCATCACCACCACCATCATCATCACCATCACCATCATCATCACCATCATCATCATCCTCATCACCATCATCATCACTATCATCATCACCATCACCATCACCACCATCATCATCACCAGTTGCTCAGGGAGGCAGAAAGGCTGCCTAAGCTGCTGGGTTTGCTGAAGGGGTTTTCATAACCAGCAGCAGCTTCAGGGTAAAGCAGCTAAGGGTATGATGCTCATGATAACGTTGATGATCATAATGTTGTTCGGTATATGAAAAGGGGTGAACCTTTGTCTTTTTCCAACAGTTGCCAGGATCTAAAATGGCTGGGAATGGGGTGTTCTGGCTCATGGCCTATTCAGATAAGCCATACACATATGCCCATATTCCATAGAGATGTACAGCCATGTGTGCTATTCACAAATGACTATTCACCAAGAATGCACGATAAAACTACAAGAGACAGAGGCTCTCCTTTGTTCCACGCAACCTACTGCAGGGGTGGCAAACAGGCTGCCACATTCTGCCAGAACACATACCAGTAATCGATCACAGCTCCCTCTGGGCAACAATTTCCACTTTAGAGGAAACCCATTTTCCTCCCCGGGCCATTTCATGCCAGGTGCTGAGCTGGTATGGGGCTGTGCAGAGGCTAGGGTTGGAGTCCTAGGGGAGTGAGCACCCCATCCTGCAGATCTGACAGACTTTGCTGTTTGCTGTGATAAGCATAGAGGACAGATTCTCTGCAAAGCATGCTCAGAGAATGTGGCTTCCACGAGCTCACTGGTTCTTCACAGGAAATGGACCCAGGTTACGGGAAGCCCTGCAGGGGCACCAGCTGAACCTCTCATATTCTTTTTTTTTTTTAATTTTATGTATTTATTTGACACACAGAGAGATCACAGGCAGGCAGAGAGGCAGGCAAAGAGAGAGAAGGAAGCAGGTTCCCTGCTGAGAAGAGAGCCCAATGCGGGCCTCGATCCCAGAACCCTGAGATCACGACCTGAGTTGAAGGCAGAGGCTTTAACCCACTGAATCACCCAGGCGCTCTGAACCTCTCCTTCTCTTATTCATCACCACCACCATCACCATCACCAACATCATCACCACCATCACCATCATCATCACTACCACCCTGACCATCACCACCATCATCACCATCACCATCAGCAGCAGCAGCACCACCATCATCACTGCCACTATCACCATCATCACCACCATCATCACCACCATTACCATCACCACCATCATCATCACTACCACCCTGACCATCACCACCATCAGCATCACCACCACCATCATCACCACCATCATCACCATCACCACCATCATCACCATCACCACCATCATCATCATCATCATCACCACCATCACCACCACCATCACCACCAACATCACCACCACCATCATCACCACCACCATCATCACCACCACCATCACCATCACCATCATCACCACCACCACCAACATCACCACCACCACCACCATCATCATCACCACCATCACCACCAACACCACCACCATCAGCATCACCATCACCATCATCACCATCATCTTCACCATCATCACCACCACCATCATTATCACCACCACCACCAACATCACCAATACCATCACCACCAACATCACCACTACCATCAGCATCACCATCACCATCACCATCACCACCATCATCATCATCACCATCACCACCACCATCGTCACCACCATCGCCACCATCATCACCACCACCATCATCATCATCGCCACCACCACCATCGCCACCACCATCAGCATCACCATCACCACCACCATCATCATCACCATCTTCACCACCATCGCCACCATTATCATCATCATCGCCATCATCACCATCAACACCATCATCACCATCACCATCAGCACCACCATCAGCATCACCACCATCATCACCGCCACCATCATTACAGGAACAGCAGGTAAAACTCACACGGTGTGTCCTATGTATCCCACTATGTTCAAATGCTTTATGCAGGTTACGCTATTTAAGTCTCACATTATCTCTGTGAAGTAGATATTATTGTTATCTCTACTATACAGAGAAGTGGAGTCGAGTAACTTGTGCAGTCTACATGGGCAGGATGTGAACCCAAGACATCTGGGTCCAAAGTCCATGCTTTGATCACTGTGCCCAACTGTAGCAGAATGCAGTATGATAAATGGGCCTACCAAATCTGGGCTGTGGTCCCAACTCAGGCAAGGCCCCTGCCTCCCCATCCTGTTTCCCATCTGTGAGCCAAGGAGGTAAATGAACATCTGGATGACCTCCATGCTCCCTCAGGCCACCCCATGTGACCTGCCAGCCCCTCCATGTTACAAAGCCTCTAGAAATCTCTGCATGGTCCTCCTAGGGAAGCTGGAGGGGATCTGATGGCCTGTGGGGGAACACTCCAGCAGGCTTCATTAATTCTGACTGATGCCTGTCCTTAGGGGTGAGAAAACCTCAATGCAAGTGGGACAGTGTCCACGCAGGTCCCCAGAAACCCTCACAGAAAGTTTAGGGAGTGAGTAGTGAAATGGCATCCTTTCAGTTCTTGACCACTAGTCTCCATATTTTTTTAAAAAGAATTTATTTTATAATTTACTTCAGAGAGAGAGAGAGTGAGCACCAGTAGGGAGAGGGGTAGAGGGAGAAGCAGGCTCCCCTCTGAGCAGGGAGCCTGATGCGGGGCTTGATCTCAGGACCCTGGGATCATGACCTGAGCCGAAGGCAGGCGCTTGACTCACCGAGCCCCCAGGCACCCCAGTCTCCATACTATTAACAGGGCACCTCCACAGGTACTGACTTACCCCCCATGTGAGCCTGTTGATGAAGGATTTCTACAAACATATAATTTCAGCTCGTGCGACCCGACCCAGGTCCAGGGCTCCTTCCGGGAAGGGCCAGGTTGCATTATCATTATTGCCTGCGAGCCACGAAGCACTGAACCATTTTCAAAGGTCTTCACCGTTGAAGATGTCACTAAACGAGTCTGTTCACACTACCTCTCACAGCCTGCAGCCACAGTGAGAGGCGGTGAGGACAGATGACACAGAGCGTGACGACAGTAGAGCACCATCATCTGTGTACCGAGCGCATACTCTATCCTGAGTGCCCATTGCCAGCTGGGCACTGTGACAGGCAGGCCCGTGGCTCACCGCCCGGCAGTTCATTGCATCTTCAAGAAGGCTTACGGTGGGGGGTACTGTTGGCCCATAAAACCAAAGGAGAAACCGAGGCTCAGGAGGGCAAATGACCACCTAGAGTTTCATATCAGAGGTGGGCTGCAGCCCAGACTCCCATCCAGAGGCTGGGCCTGTTCTTGCTTTCCTCTCCCACTAGGCAGGGTGGAGAGGACACCATGACGAGAGTGAGTCCTCACGTAGCCCTGGCACGTCACCCTTCCCTGGCGCCCGTACGGGCCCTCTGCGGGCAGTTTTTATCTGTGTGGCTCCTCACCTCCCGGGAGATCCAGTCTGGGCAAAAGAGAGCCAGCTCAGACTAAACATTTTTTGCACACCCATGCTCATGCCAGGCTCTGCCCCCAGAGTGGGGAAGATGGGGACAAGCCTGAAAGGCAGTCTGGGGGCTCACTGTGAACCCACGTTGGACAGCTCCTCTGTGGCGGGCCCCAATGCTGAGCCCATGGCTAGCCCTCAATAAATGAGCTCACCATTCAGCGGGAGAACAAAACACATAATTATATCCAAAGGCAGAAGTGCTCTGGGGGCGGGGTGCAGGGGTGGTGCAGTTATTTAAGCGTCCAGCTCCTGGTTTTGGCCCAGGGCTCAGGGTCGTGAGATCGAGCCCTGTGTCTGGCTCTGCATTCAGCGTGGCATCTGCTTGAGATTCTCACTCCCTCTGCTTCCCCCAAAGAAAGAAAGAAATCTTAAAAAAAAAATAGAAGTGTTATGATGGAGAAAAGCACTTAATGTGGCTGTGTGTGTCTGTGTGTGCATGTGTGTGCATGTGTGTACGTGTGTGTGTGTGTGTGTGTGTGTGTGACTGTGTAGCAGCAGAGGTATCAATGAAGGCTTCCCAGGGGAGGCAAATCTAAAGCCTAATTAGGAATTGGCCAGGATACAAAGGGTAGAAAAGGAGCTTCCAGTAGGGGAAGACCTGAGCTGGGGCTTAGAAACACGGAGCAGCCTGGTACGTGGGTGTGTGGCCAGGACACGAGGGCTATTTGGGTTTTCACGAGGTGAGGGGCAGAGGCCAGAGCCAGACTAGCAAGACACGGAGGCCTGGCAGTTCCAGAGGCACATTTACAAGCCTCCTTTCTCATCCTTACCCTGAGCCAGCGAGTCTAACTCCCAACCTGGGCTCAAGCAGAGTGGAGACTCTGAAGCTGGACTCCAAAGGACGTCAGGGAAATGGCAGGAGACAAAGTGTGGGCCTCTAGGTCCAGGGACAGCAGGAGGGGACCCTAAGGAGCTGGGCTGGAGGAGGAACAGGCTGGGTCAGTGGCTGGGTCCTCCCTTGCCAGAGGGCCAGAAAACAGTCACGGCAGAGCCTCACTTGTGCCACGTGGGACCTCCAGTCCCTGCCAGCAGGAGGGCCAGCCCGTGCCCCCAGGCTTCTTGCTCAAGACCTGCTCTATCCGACTCCAGCCTGGCCTCCTTCCGGAGGTCTGTGGGTAGGTGCCAGCCCCCCACTCACGCTTCTGGGCCCCAAACAAGGCCAGAGATGTGGTCAAATCAGGCAAGATCCAGGCCATTGCCAACTGCCCAGCACTCAGCCTTAAGGAGATGCCCAAAAAGTGAGATGGATGGATCATGTCAGCATCCCAAAGAGGCATGTCTACATCTCCTATAAAGCTCCAGATCCTGCAAAACCTTATACAGAAGGGACGGCGCTCATTGTACGCTCACGGGTCGCTTTCCTAATACGAATCTCATGTGGGAGAAGCAACTGAGATGCTAGGGAGCCATGGAGTGGGAATCCAGGGTCTGGGGTTTAGTTCTTGCCATGCCCTGTGGGACCTGGGACCTTGTTTCTCTGGGGGCCTCAGCTTTCCTCATCTGCAAAGTGGGGACAGACAGGATTTGGAGCAATGATTCTCAGCCGGGTAGGCACATGGGGCATGGAGAGAGCAGCTTCCAGCTCCCTGATGATGGGCTTCCCCAGAGACACACAGAAGGGCCACACAGCCCCGCCCTGACAGATGTTCCCGTGAGTTCCATCCAGTGTGGGGAGTCCTGGTTCCAAAGACAGCCGAGGCTGCTCCTCTCTCTCTGACTTTCAGCCCGCCAGGGAGGCGCTTTCCAGTGCCAGACAGACTGGACAGACAGATGGACACAGCACAAATCTATGTCTTTCCCAAACTCTTGTGCCCGAGCTGGCCCGCTGCAGCTGTGAGTGGCTACTACGCAGGTCCTCTGGGGAAGCTACAGGCCACACAGGGCGGTGTGGGCGGTACTGAAGTTACAGACCTGGAAGGAGGGTTACCTACCTCCCCAGGCCCTTACCCCACACATATCCGGTCAGGGACAGAAGGATGAACATAACTTTCCACACTTCATCTCATTTAAAATAAAACAAAAGTTTCCATTCCAGGGCGAGTTGACTCAGTGACTCCAAAATCCTCCCTCTGGGGAAGGATCTCAGGTTCCCAAGAAGCCCCCAGCCTCCCTCCCAAGGCCGAGTGAGGCCTGTGCTGCTGGCATGCCACAGGGCGGGACGCGGCCACATGACGGCGGGCGGCCGTGGTGGCTGCAGGGTCTGGCGGGGAGGGGAGGGCCGGATCGGGCTCACCTTCGCACTGCCTGCCTTCCCCTTTGTAGCCTGGCTTGCACAGGCATTTGTAGGACTTGGGCGTGTTCTGGCAGATGGCATCGATGTGGCAGTCATCCGTGCCCTCCGAGCACTCGTCCACGTCCACTGGCCCTGGGGTGGGTGGGAAAACAACTGGTGAGATGTGGCCCGGGTGACAGGCGGTGATGGCTAGGGGGCAGGGAGCTCCTTCTGCCCCCTTCCTTCCATTGATCCCTGGGGCAATTAACAGTGATTGCCATCACATGACGATCTGACAATCTGGTGACGAGGAGTGACTGGTAGCATTTTGGGGGTGTGGGCTCCCATTTATTTTCATGATGGTTCCTTTAAGTTGACCCATTACTCCCGGTGGAGAGATGACAAAACCAAGGCTTAGGACCACTGCTAGGAAAGCCTCTCTCTGTGCCTCGCTCTCCCCACAAGCACCGCTCCAATCCCTCTGCCACTCTCCGTATCCTAGAATTCAGAGCCAGAAGGGCCTTGGAGGAATTTAAATCTACCCCCTTTGGGCTACAGTGGGGGTGGGGCGGGGGTAGGAAGCCAAGACCAGGATGAAACAGGGAGCAGAGGGCAAGCCAGGAGGCCCAGCCTGGGTGATCTCACCACACTCAGTCTGGAGGCTGTGGAAATTGAGGATTCTTCCCCTGGTTTCCAGGCCCCAACTGCAGCAAATGGTAGAGCCACACCGTCAGCAGGGCTGACCTGGCTCGCCCCGTGGTTCTCACCTCCCCATCCTCTCCCCTCTCCACCTTGGAAACCTAAGACCTGGCTCTCAGCTCCCAAGTTCCAAATTCAGGGTCGGTCCAGGTTTTGAGGGCTCCTGGCACTCCCCACCTCCAACCCCAACTCACACACATACACCTTCAGTCCGGAACAGCCGTTGGGCAAAGAAGAGCAAAACGGATTTTATACACTCACCTCTCTCTTGCTCTCTCTCAGCACAGAGCTCAAACAGGGGAAAGGACCCTCAGGACACAGGATAGCACAGCCAGAAGAACTTTAATTATAGTATGGGTTACAGATGAGAAAACTGAGGCCCAGAGAGGTCCGTTGTAGGTCAGTAGCTCATTAGGAACAGAGACTAGAGCTCAGATCCAGAGCTTTCTACGGGCCATGTTACTTCCAGCTAGCCACAGATAAAATACAGATGGATGACAGATAGAAGGGACCAGAAGGGCAGCACAGGGAAACCTCAGCAGCTACTCCAAAGGCAGTCACTGAGGGGAAAGTGTGGGGAAGCCTGGAGAGACCTCCTCTCTTCATAACTCCAGCCTTCCCCTAAACTGTCTGATTTTCAAGACTATCCAGTTGGAATTACTCTCCTAGCTGGCATCAGGGTTCTAAATCTGTGGGGGAGGTCTCTCTAAGAGAACAAAGCTCCTCTCTAAGTCTCTAAGGGCTCCAGCCTCCCCACAAGGAAGAGAGGCATCTACAAGAAGCGTAAGAGCAAAAGCTTCCTGTATACGTAGGCGTGCACACACACGTGCACACATGCAGGCACACACAGCAGGTAGTGTCACTTTCCAGGGTGGTCGTGTCTGCTCAGGTCAGCAGCCTGCCCAAAGGAAGGGGGAACAGGAGCCAGGAAACAGCCGGGTTGGAGGCCAGAGCCAGCCACCAAACGGCCAGGGACCAGCAGGAAGCTCAGACCAGCAGAACATCCCCTTCTGGGGAAGGGACAACACAGGGATCCCCATGGAGGGTCCAGCACAACCTCAAGGGCAGGAAGCCAGAGGCCAGGGAGGGCCAGTCTGCACCGCTCCAGTGGGGAGGCCTGGGGCCACGTCAGATAGGACCAGCAGGGGAAATGGGGTACAGGTGCACATCCCAAGGGTCAGTGCACAGGAATGAGGGGAGGGAGACTGCTTGGGGTTCTGGAGCCCCTTTTGCCCTGTATCCCTAATCTCTAACCTAGGCAGGTATCCTTGTGGGGAGCAAAATGGATGAATGTTAGCCGCAGCACTGGTGGGGTGGACGGGACACCTCCCTACACATCTTCTAAACATGTCTTTAGGTGGGGGCTGGGGAGAGGGAGAGGAGCCAAGGCCATTTGTTCTGATGGTCTGACCTTGCTCCCTGCCCAGGGTTGGGGACTCCCTCCAGAGGGCAGCCCGGCTCTTCCACCACCTCTGGTTGCTTGCTTTTACTTTGGTTTCTGCCACAGCACAAGGCTTTCAGAGACAGACACAGAGAAGGGACAGAGGAGGGACAGAGAGGTGGAGAGGAGTACATGGGAAACAGTCCAACACGGGCAAAGTATCCAAAGGTTGAGAGAGACACCTACAGATAGGTGGGGGCTGTGGGCCACAGGGCCCAGCCTCCACGGGCTCCAACTGCGGAACAGTTTAAATGGCCTGGAATCCTTAGGGTGCGTGCCCAGGAATAGATTCCTATGCCACCAAACACAGACTTTGGGGAGCCCAGCATGGCAATGGGGGGGCGGTGTCCAGAGAAAGCCAAGGAGAGCAGAAGCAGGCAGGGCACCCCCCACCTCCACCTCCAGGAGAGAGGGAGGAACTCCTCCAAAGCTGTGGGAGGAGACACTGCTTAGAGCTTTGTGGGAGCACCCCTTCCAGACAAGGAAGAGACTAGGAGGGGAAGGAGAGGGCGCTGGGGAGTTCCCTGTGAAATCCTGCCGGCTCCCCTGCATTGCTAACCTCTGCAGCCTGCTCCAACCCATGCCCCAAATGCTTCTGGTCATGGGTCCTGATCCCGTTTCCTCCTGCAGAGCCTCTTGCCTCCCTCTCCTGGGCCTCCTCCCTCCGTCCCAAGTCCGTCTCCCCTCTCTCTGGTTCCCATCCATCTCCTTTGCTCTGTGTCAGTCCCTCTGCCCCACCAATCCTGTCTGACTGTCTGTCTGCCCATCCCTTTCCAGCCATGTCCACATCGGTCTTTCCCATCCGTCAGTCTTGCTCCCTCTCTACCCCCCACACCCAGCTTCTGGTCTCTTTCTCTGCCGTCCCTCCGCCTCCACCTCTCCTCCTCTCTCTTCCTTCCCTTCCCTTAGTCCGCGCCTCACATCCTCATTATCTGCCTTTTTTCCTTCCAGCTGCCCATTTGCCTCCTCTCTCCCTTGAGTTTCCTCCTTCCCCTCCGGTCTTCTGTTCTCCTCCCTACTCTTCCTGTCTTTCTCCGGGATTCTTTCTGTGTCCTTTTGTGTGTTCCTTCCGTGCTTCTTTTTCTGTCCGTCCGTCCCTCTATCCACCACCTCCCTCATCCCCTTTCTCCCCAGGTCAGTCCTTTTCGCCGCCTCCCCTCCTCTCCGTCTCCCCTCTGGGCTTCCTTCCTCCGCAAGTCCCTCTTCCCTGGGGGAGCGCCCGTCGGGCTCCGGGGTCCCCACTCCCTCTCGTTTGCGCTCCGAGCACCGGGGCTCCCCTCCGCGGATCGTCAGGCTCTCTGTCTTCCTCCCGCCCTCGCACTCCCTTCCCCGGGGGCCCCAGCCCGTCCCGCCCCTGCTGGGGCCCCGCCGGGCTCCCGGAGCCCCCCGGGCCGCCGGGCTTCGGGGAGGGGGCGCCCGGCATCGGCCCCAGAAGTTACTTTGCAAAGAGGTGGGGCCGGGCTCGCAGCCGCGCGGGCTGCAGCCCCTTCGACGGCGCGGGGCGGGGGGCCCACCCGGGATCCCGCCGCCGCCCCACGCCCGCCGCCCTGCAGCCCGGGGCTTACCTGGGAGCCCGCTGCCCCCCGCCAGCCGCCCGCGCGCGCCCAGGGCGAGCAGCACGCACAAGTGCCAGCGCACGGCCGCCGCGCCCATGCTCGCTGCGAGCCTGGCCGGGCCGGCCGGGCGTGCGGGCGTGCGGGGCGCGGGGACCCCTGCGACCGGCCGCTGGCGAGCGCTCCTCGCTGCTGGCTCCTCGGCCACCGCTCGGGCTCCCAGCCACCGAGCCGGCGCGGCTGACGAGCTGACAGCCGTGCGCTCATTGGCCCGCGGCCTCCGGGGGCGGGGCTCTGCGCGCGGCCGGCCAATGGGTGCCGGACGCCGGCCCGCGGGGGGAGGGGCGGGCGCGGGCGTCGGGGGCGCCCCCTCCCCTCGGGGCGGGCGGCAGGTTGTGCGGTGGGGGCCGGGGCTGGCTCCGGTGGCCGCGGGGTGCAGTCTCCGCGGGGCCCGGGCTCGCTCGGAGGCTGCTCCTTTCTCCGGCCCCTGCTCCCACCCCCATGCCCTAGTCGTCGAGGGTGACCGCCCTCGGGGGCAGCCCTCCCACCTCCCCAGCACTCTAGGGAGAGGAGGGAGCCTGCCAAGCGGCCCTCTGAGGTGGAGAAAGGCCCGGAGACATCCTTTTGTAGTGAAAGAAATGGGACCGCTCAAAGCAGAGCTGCACTCACCCAGCCGGGAAATGTTTATTGAGAATCTACTGTGTGCCCAGCGGGGGCAATGCAGTGGTGAATGAGCCAGAAGGGAAAGAAAATCATGAGGGTGGATTAAAAAATCGACGTTCAAAACAAATGAACTTTTTACCCCTCCCCAAAGGACAATGGCTCATAAGTGTGCTTGTCATAGGAACAGGATCCGCATCCAGAAGGTTCCCTGAGGGACAATGCCACTTTGCAGGCAGTCTGGTCCATGGCAAAAGCCATCTGTGAGCTGACACCTTAGCCAGCCAAGCTGGATGCCCTGAGTATTCAGGGCCTAGGGCCTCTGCAGTGACAGCCCCTGGCAGACAGGTGATTGCTGGGGAGGGAGGGACATCTCTGTCCTTGCACCCAAGCACTCTGCTCTGGCCTGGTCTGGGATGTACACCTGACACTTGCTGGCCTTTGGGCCCAGACCCCGACCCCTGCCCAGGAGGCACAGCTGGAAATAAATGGCCCCTCTTAGCCCCAGGCAGGACCCTTTAAGGGAAGAAAGTTCAGCAAACCCCAAGGCCCATCTCCTTGACAACCACCAATAAGAGCTCCTTTTTTCTTCTCCTGCTCTCCAGGCCCGGCTCAAAGACAAGACTTTCCTCTTTTTGTCCACTCTGCCCGCCTGGGTCTGCGCCTAGCTTTCCTTTCCGTACCAGCTCTCTTCCCTGCCCCCAACACACACAGACACACACCCCTCCCAGCACACATCCTTAGGCATACAGACACATGCTCTCTCTTGCTGGCACTCTCTCTCTCTTTCTCTCTCTCTCTCTCACACACACACACACGTGTACATATCACAGACACACATTCCTGTACACACACTCACACGGCCTTCTATAGACAGTTGAGGCAATTCTGGAAATTTAAATCTGCCACCCTTACTCCAACCTGACTTCCCATCACAAATAGCTCATGGCACTGGCCTGGTGGCTGAGGCAAAGGGTCTCCAACATGGGGGACCAGAAAGGGCCAGCTATGGCTGTCCAGGAATAAGAGGGGAGGGAAGTGCTTCTCTCTGCCTCCTTGACTCTTTCCTTCCGCATGGTTACTCTTAGGTGGGAGTTTAATTTGGGAGACCCCCTTACCTTCACAGTCTTTATTTTGTCTTCCTCCTGACTGTGTGGTTTTGGGTTTCTGGGGGAGAAAGCTCCCTTAGAAATACACATTGTCTTATCCGATCAGTGACAAGGGTAAGCAAGGTGAATTTGAGGGCAGGTCCTTTTGGGGGCCTCTAACTGACCATAAACAATGCCTTTTAAATACTTGTTCCTCAGAGGCACCTAGCTTCCAAGCTTGATGGCAGCAGGCTCTGTCGCCCTAGATCAAGGAGGGAATAGATGAAGTTTGATAGCTTTTTTAGACTGTTACCCCCACAGTCTGGGGGCAGCTCTCACTCATACGAAGGTCTTGTCTCCAGCCTGCCCCCTGTAAGGTGGGCGGAGGGACAAGAGGTGGCTCCTTCTAGGAGGAGACTGTGGTCTGTGCAGGAAGCCAGGGAGCAGGGGACGGGGATGGAGAAGTGACACACGTGTAAGTCCCCACGAACACGATGAAGACAGCGCCGGAGAGACAGGCAAGTGCTTCTGCTTGGGGTGGGGGTGCGTAGGGAGGGACCCTAGAGTTGGCTACAAAGTATGAGAAGATTTTCCTGATGGTCAAGAGAATGTGCCAAGGTCCACTGAAGAAGGTGGGGACAGAGGAGTGAGTGTTCTCGAAGTACCTTGCCCGCTGTAAAGCACTGTGCAGGAGTGAGAGTCACATGATGAAGAGCTGCACCGAGACGGTGACATCTATGTGGTGGACCTGGCTGGTGGGCTGAGAACACGTGTGCCTGGGCTGTAGTAAGGGGCGTCTCAGAGCTTCCCGAAACTGCACTAAGAGAGTGGACGCCCAGGGATGAACCCGAAAGGTACTTTGGGAGGGAACACTCCATAGCTCCCCATCACCTTCCAAGCAAGCCCTGAATGCTCTCTGCATTAACAAGACTCAGGCAGCCTTCCTACCCTTGGGCAACCACAGGGGAGGACGGCCCCACAGACATCCTGCTCCCGCACCCCTGAATCTTTGCCTCTGCCGGGAGCACCTTCATGTCCTTCTTCACAAAGCTTACCCCTTCTTGGCACACGCCCTCATTCTGTCCCGTAGCCAGGCTTAGGGCCTCCTCTGGGCTCCCACACACCTGGGGGCTGCCCCTCAGACTCGGGCTCACCTTGGGTTTCGTGTCTGCCTCTTCCCAAACTGGGGGTTCCTGAAGGCAGGGCTTATATCCCATCTGCATCTGGGGCCATAGCCTCCCACTAGGGCCTAAGAAACGATTGTTGAACCAATGAACAAAGAATCAAAACAGGCATCACTTATAAGAATTCACATCGCTTCAGGGAGTGGATAAAGATTCTTTGGCTATGTGATGGGGCTTGAGGGCAGTGAATCCAGCTGCCCATGCCCTCCCTGCCACCCCCATCCTCCCTGTCCTATGGGGAAGCTGGGCGGGCGGGCAGGACCGCTGTCCTCCGGGGCCCTTTGGCTCCCCCTGGTGACACCTCATAGACGTCCCAGGCAGAGAGAAGACCGAAGTGGCTTCCTTCCAGGACACCCGCAGCCTCAGCCCCCCTGCCCCCCACCCCGTGTTCCCGCTGACCCCAGTCCTCAGCGAAAGAATACCTTACTTTTAAAAGAAAATTTCCCCAGGAAGTCTCTTGATTAATAACAGTTGTGAAAGCTCTTTGAGAAAATAAAGTTCTCTGCAAGCATAAAACGTCATTCCAAGACTTTAGAGACTTTGTTGTCCTTTCTTATTAAAAATGGGGGGTTTCATAATAATCCTCCTTCATGTTGCACACTTTTTTTTTAATAAAGGGAAAGGGAGGAGGGACAGCAGGAGAGGGAGAGAGAGAATCTAAAGCAGTCTCCACACCCAGCACGGAGCCTGATGCAGGGCTCAATCTCACAACCCTGAGATCATGACCTGAGCTGAAATCAAGAGTCTAAAGCTTCACCAACTGGGCCATCCAGGTGCCCCCACGTCGCACATTTCTTTAGACCTTCAAGGGGAATCTCTTTTGCAATCCTTGCATGACCATGGGCCCCACAAGTTGGGTTTCTTGCAACAGATCTAAGTTCATGGAGTTGATTTTAATTATCACCCAATTTTACGTTCTCTCATCTAACAGGTGCAAAAGAATTTTTCCCCATGTAGGATAGCAGTACCACACTTTTGGGAAGGGGTTGAGTAGAAGTGGAAAGTGAGGGGTCATATGAGTCACCTGCACACCCCACATCCCATGCAAATGAAGCTTGGTGGTGGTCCAGCCCACAATCCTCATTTTACAGGTGGGGAAACTGAGGCCCTGCCTCACAGATCAACCATCCCCTCAGGCACCTCTAAACCCACTGCCCAGGTCACGTCCCCTCAGGGCTCCCTGCCTCTGGAGCATCACCTCTTACTTCTCTCCTCACCACTCACATCAAGTCCTATCAGCTCTGTATTCGTGACCTCTCCTCTCCATCCCTTCAGCCACTGGCTTTGTTTAGACAACACCAGCTCTCACCCAAATGACTCCACAGAGGCCCAAACTCATCACTCCAGGCTAGCTGGAATCAGGTCTCCAAAGGCTTACCTGACCTCTCCACTCCTTGCTGCCTACAGGATAAAGTTCACCCAAGACCTGGGAGATGGGGCTGTGGATCTGTTCATCCTCAAACCTCTGCCTGGGAGACTCCCATGCTTCCTCTCCACCACTCCATGCTGCCTCACACCTCTGAGCCACAGCCTGCTCCCTTCCCTCCTCTCCGCATGCCCTTCCCGCCTATGTCTTTGGCAGACCCACACTCAATGCTTGGCTCCGATGCCCTGTCTTCAGAGCTGCCCTTTTGGCTCAAGGCTTTGGAGAGTGAATCCAGCTGCTCACTTTCTCCTGGCCATCTCCATCCTCTGTGCCCCATAGGGAGGCTGGCCTGGCCACAGTCAGACCACTGTCCTCAGGGGCTCAGTGTGGGTGATCTGGGGCCTTTGGGCCCTGCATGATCCCTCACCATGGGAACTGGTTCAGCTTTGAAACCTGGAATGTACTGGTTAATGGATGTGTCTCTTCTTTAGGTCAAGATGAGCAGGTTGGTTAGACTTCCTGGTCATCGAGTATCCTTTCCAGATGCCGAGGCCCAGTAGTGAACAGGTGGCTCAGGATGGGCCATTCCTTGTACCCCCAGGCACATAATTGGTCCAAGCAAGGATCTGTGACTAAGCCAAGCCAATCAGATGCCTTCTCTGGGAGTCTTTAAATGGGCCGGTGGGCGTGACTACTTCCTATGCAGGCACGAAAAAAGTAAGGGTGGGTGTGTCCAGAGCCGCTGGTCATTGTGGTTCTGCCATGGTGTAGACAGCTGGCCTGAGAGAATGGATTCACCAGGCAGAGAAACGGAGGGGAGAGATGAGGCGGGAAAGAGAAGAGAGAAAGCAGAGAAAGGGAGGGGAGGGGAGAGGAGGGACCTGACAGTGTTGAGGCCCTGGCTGAATCATCCCTTCTGCTCTTAAGACTATTATGTTGGTTTCTGTCTCCCCAAGACAAAGGGTCCTGTTTAAATGTATGGTGTTGGGGGTGTCCCCATGAACTGACACCAATGACAAATGACACATCCAGGCCTTGTTCTGAATACTTGACATGTGTTAATTCATGTAATTCCACAATCACCAGATGTGATAGGTACTATTATCCTCACTTATAGCCCAGAGAGGCTCAGTGACTTGCCCAAGGCCACACAGAAATGAATAAATGAATAAATGAATAAATGAATGAATGAGTGGGACATGTTGCCCTTGGTCACCCCGCCAGTCAGAGTCAAGATGAGAGGAAACTGTGGGCTCTTGATTCCATATTCAGGGTCCCTTGCCCCTCCCTCTGACCTGTTGATTTAGAAGACCGGCAGCGGAGTAGAGGGAAAGAGCAGAGGTTTGGCAGATCAGGACCTGAATCTACGCACTGTCACTTGCTGTGAGGTCTTGGGCAAGCCGCAGCAGCTCTCTGTGACTCAGGATCCTCACTGGTAAAACCAAGAATGTTTGAGAGTCTCCTAGGATCACACTTGTAAAGGCCCGAGTACAGAGCCAGCCTTGAATGTAGTTAGTCCCGTCAGTCAGGGGATGTTTATAGAGGACCTGCTTTGTGCCAGACACTGTTCTGGGTCTTGGGGATGCAGTAGTGAGCAGGCCAGGCTGGATCCCTGCCCTCATGGAGCTCACGATCCATTTGAGGGAGGCAGACAAGAAACCAGAAATAAGGAAAGCCCAAGATGGAGACGAGGGCTATGCGAGGAGCTGAGGCTGGGAGTGGGATACACTGATGGTGGGGTGGGGGTGCTGTGGGTGGGGGGCGGCCAGCAGAACTCTTTCCCAGGAGCTGATACTTGTACCAGGACCTAGATCTCCAAAGAGGCCACCATACCAAGGGGAGAAGTCTATCTCAGAGAGTCCTGGAGTGGACTGGACCTTTAAATTCTTTTCAAATCCTCTTTTTTTTTTATTAAACTACAGTGGACCCTGTTCTGTGTCCCCCACGGGAATGACCCATGCTGGCAACAATATTTAAACAGCACTGCGGGAGAGGTGTGGGCTTGGGTGTGCTTCAAATGCAGGCACGAGAGTGTTCTCACCCCATGCCCTGCAAATGCTGATCTGTGCAAGAACACCTTTTACCTAAAATTCACACTTTAAAAGTCCTATCTGCTCAACACAGAAAGACCCAGAGGACATGCCAATGAACCTTCTCCTAGATTCCTTCCAGTCTTTTTTCTGTGAGTGCGTACATTTAAAATATAAAAGTAAGGTCATGTTACACACAAAGCATATTTTTCCAACCTCTGGTTTATTTGTTTTAAAACTTGTATGGAAATTATTTTTATACAGGCATACTTTACGTAAAAGAAAATGCACCAGTTTAATAGCACAGTTTGTTGAGTTAAATTTTTTTGTAGTAAAATATACATAATATATATGTGTATATATACATAAAATATACTTAACAAAATTGACCATTTTGACCATTTTTAAACGTACAGGTCAGCGACAGGAAGTACATTTACATTGTTGTATGACCCCTCACCACCATCCATCTCCAGAACTTTTCCATCCTCCCAAATCCTGTCCCTATTAAACACTAACTCCACATTCTCCCCTCTCCCCAGACCCTGGCACCCATGATTCTAATTTCTCTATGATTTTGGTGCTTCCTATAAATGGAATCATACAATGTTGGTCCTTCAGTGTCTGGCTTGTTTTACTTGGCATCGTTTTTCAAGATTCATCTGTGATATATTATCATCAGAATTTCACTTCTTTTTAAGATCAGAATGATTTTTCCCCCACATATAGAGCACATTTTAAAAAATCTGTTCACCTGTGAATAGGCATTTAGGATGTTCCCATCTTTGACTACTATGAATGACACTGCCACGAATGTGGGTGTGCAAATATTGGCTTGAGTCCCTGTTTTCAATCCTTTAGGGGTATATCTAACTAAAATTGGGATTGCTGGATCATATGGGAACTCTATGTTTAATTTTTGAGAAATTGCCCTAATGTTCTGCAAACGCTGCACCAGTGAGTTTTGATGGACATACACACCTGTGTAATTTCCACCACAATCAAATTAAAGAACACTTACCACACTCCCCAAATCTCTGCTTGCCCTTCCCATCAATTGCCCTGACCCCTTGACTCAGGTGACCATGGTCTGATGTCTTGGACTATGGATTAGATTCACCTGTTCGAGAACTTTGTAAAACTTGTATCATGTCCAGTGAGCTACTCTCTTGTCTGACTTCTTTTTCTCAGCATGCTTTTTTTTTTTTAATTTTATTTATTTTTTTTATTGTTACTAAAATTTTTTTTCCCAGTGTTTCAAGATTCATTCCCCATTCCCCACACCCAGTGCTCCACGCTTTAGGTGTCCCCAGTACCCACCACCAGGCTCTCCCATCCCTCCACCCCCCTCCCTCCAAGTCCCTCAGTTTGTTTCTGTGTTCAAAGTCTCTGTTGTTTCGTTTCCCTCCC
>PITA01013672.1:0-56601 GCA_004023965.1 Spilogale gracilis | reverse complement strand
TTTTTTTTAAAGATTTTATTTATTTGACAGAGAGAAACACAGCGAGAGAGGGAACACAAGCAGGGGGAGTGAGAGAGGGAGAAGCGGGCTTCCCACCGAGCAGGGAGCCCGATGTGGGGCTCGATCCAGGGTCTCAGGGATCATGACCTGAGCCAAAGGCAGTCGCTCAACCAACTAAGCCACCCAGGCGCTCCGAGAAAGTTAAGTTTTTATGTAAGACTTTAGTCAGTAGAATGCCAGAGCTGGAAGGACTCAGTTCTCTGAATCAGCCTCAAGATCTCTCCATACACAAGGCTTCCATCCATACAAGATAATGATGTCTCAGTCTTTCTTTACCATCCTTCCATAACTGAGGGCTCCAATAACACTTGTAGTGACTACTAAAAGGGAACAGATGTTATTGATTTGTCCCTCAAATGATTGGGGGGGGTGTCGCTTAGAATCGGTTAAGCCACCTAGCTTTATTATGGGCTGTGTGTGAAGAGTCTGACTGGCCAGTCCAGCAAGACAGTTCGGATTTGGTTTTCGACCTTTCTGCAATGTTCTCTGTGCGGGGAACTTTCTCCTCCAGGCCTGGCACATCAGAAACTGTTAGTGCCACTATACTGCCCTCTAAAGGTAAAGGTACAAGGAAACCTCACACACCGAGCGGCTTTTTATCTACACTGAGTCATATATATATATACCATCTTTACACCAAGCCTTGTTCAATAAGGTTAAAAAGCTTTAAAAAGATAACTTTGCCTTTATCTATAGAATCTTTACTTTAGGGGCGCCTGGGTGGCTCAGTCATTAAGTGTCTGCCTTTAGCTCAGGTCATGAGGCTCCCTGCTCTGCAGGAGGCCTGCTTCTCCCTCTGCAACTCCCCCTGCTTCCGTTCCCTCTCTCGCTCTCTCTCTGTTAAATAAATAAATAAAATCTTAAAAAAAAAATCTTTGCTTTAAAACCAGGAAACTGTATATGTATATTTATTATGTAAATTTTAATTTTACTGTATTATTTTTTAAAAGATTTTTAAGTAATCTCTCCATCCAATGTGGAGCTTGAACTTACAACCCTGAGATCAAGAGTCACGTGCTCTATCAACTGAGCCAGCCAGGCACCCCTAAAACTTAATTTTAAAAATTAGAATATATGAAAAAAGTTCACATTTCTAGTATGGAGAATGCCTATATGTTCCTTAGGAGCAACTGTACTGTACTGTGAGCTCCAGATGGAGAAAGAAGATGGCTTCAGTAGACTCTTTGCTCAATTCTCACAGATACTCTTCTGTTTTAGCAGTCAGGCTGGGAATTTATTGGGAACTTATACGCAAAGCTATAAAGAGCTTGGCTCCCATCCCCTGAGAATCTGTGGGCCAGGGTGGGGCTAAGGCCCTTGAGGCTTGACCTCCAGCCATTTCATCTTGCAATACACAACACTATACAGCAGGCGCGCTCTGTTGGTCCCAACTCATGGACTCAGCAACTAACCTACCTCCCAGTCTCCTCAGTTCTCCATCAAGCTGACCCCTCCCACCCCCCTGCCCCAGCAAACTTCTCTAATCCTGTCTGGGGAAACTACTACTTCTACCTGCCCACAACCACAAGGCCCCTCCGACTTAGTACCATTCAGCATGTCAATACCCTAATACCCTAATACCCTCAAGTTAAAGGTCTCCTCCCACCCAGCTCCCTGTACCTCACCGCACATGTAGCAGAATGCCTCATTCCTGCATGCATGGAGCAGGCTGTGGCATGGGCCTGGACCACAGACTAGGTGTTTAACCAGTGAGCACCCATCCCGCAAAGAGACTGGCTAGAGCACACACGGCCCGCTGCTACAGGAAGACGGAGTGCGCCCAAGCTGCTGTGGGACATACAGCACTTTGTTAGGCCTGGCCTTTTTAATGGACGATGTGCACAGTGGTCCAAGTGCTACCATCCAGGAACCAGTAACAAGGGGCATCCTACAAAACACGGGTATGTATGAGTCAGCACTGCCCCACTCCACCTCAACCTAGAGAAGCCCTTAAAGACCTTTCAGCCCAGGGGTGCCCGGGTGGCTCAGCTCAGATGATGATCCCAGAGACCTAGGATCAAGCCCCATGTTGGGCTCCTTGCTCAGCAGAGAGCCTCCTTCTCCCTCTCCTTCTGCTTGCCGCTCCCCCTGCTTACACACTCTCTCCCTAATAAATAAATAAAACCTTAAAAGACACGACAACAAAACAAAACCAAACCCCTACCTTTTAGTCCAGTACAGAGTTCACAATCCTGGGTGCATACTACAATCACCCAGGGAGGTTTGGGAAATGTGGTGCAAAGCCTGGCCTTTGGGACTCTCAGTTAAATGTTCTGGGGTGGAGCCTATTTCCCAAAGTTCATTATGCGCAGCCAGAATTGGTCAAAGACACTGAGTGATACGTAGCTCCCTACCATTACTTAACTTCTCTGAGTCTGTTTTCTCATCTGTGAAATGGGGACAACAGGACCTTATAAGGTTGCTGCAGTGCTTAAGTAATTACATTTTCTGTTTTCTGCAGATTATGTGGGATAATGTGGGTGAGGCCCCAGGCACGGTGGTTGGCACCAAGCCAGAAAAATAAAGCGCTCAATGAGCGCCGACATTACTATTATCATCTAGCCAAACCCTTCATTTTGTGCATAAGAAAACAAAGACCCCAAAAGGCAAGGCTGCTTGCCTCTCCCCCACATCTCACAGCTATGCACAGCACAGTCAGGTCTGGGCAGTTTAAATACTGAACTCTTGGGCAAGGCCAGCGCCATGCTGAGGATAAGGATTTCAAGATGGACAAACCTTAGGCTAGAACCTAAGCGCCCTGCCCCTAAAGCGCTCAGTAGGATGGATCCCAAGACTTCGCTCTATTTGAAACTGAGGAGAGAAATGCAGATATTTATTCAAAGTAATAAAATGGAAGTGACTAAAGCCCTTTGCTACTGTCAGTTCCTCAGATGTCAGGAAAAGTGACAGTTGTTCTTTGACATTTGAAATCGGATTAAGGGGTGCCTGGGTGGCTCAGCTGGTTGGGCAACTGCCTTCAGCTTAGGTCATGTTCCCGGAGACCGGGGATAGAGCCCCGCATCAGGCTGCCTGCTCGGCAGGAAGCCTGCTGCTCCCTCTCTCACTCCCCTTGCTTGTGTTCCCTCTCTTGCTGTGTTTCTATCAAATAAATAAATAAAATCTTTAAAAAAAAGAAAAAGAAAAAGAAATTGGATTAAGAGAGCTCATCCCACCAAGTCCCCTACCATTTCTCACTCTGTAGAAGAAAGGGTGGGCACAGGGACAAAACTGCAGGTATACTAATTGTACAAATCAGGGGAGGAATGAAGGGTGCCAAAGGGCCTCGATGGGTAGTTTTGCCTTCAGGTGCCAAATGTTTAGCCCATCAACTTCTCAGATGTGAAGAGACATTATCAGTGTAATCATTTCCCACGTGAGCAGCCAAATTATCTTCGACAACTTCTAAGGATTTACTCGATACTAAACCAGCTTGGCTGTCCCATCTCGGGAACATAGAATTATTATAGGCACAGGAGTTATCAGAGGGACTGTTTGTCATAGTCTCATGGAATCTCTTACACCCAAGCCCAGTCACGACCTTTAGAGGCCCTTGAGGTCACAGGATTATGGGATCCGCTTCCAAATCATATTCAAAATTAAAAGTTACTAATCTCTTAAGTACATATAAATAAAGGCCAACAAAGTTCTGATTTCCTTCTAGGCCTACTAGAGTTAATAAAAAATTTAAATTGCTACAAACCCATTCTACCACTTCTCCTCCTGCCCAACATGCTTGGTTTTATCTGCTTATTTAGTTTCCCCAGCTTCGCTCGTCCCTGATCTGCCTATCTGGTTAACCCAACACTGCCCGGCCCCTCAGGCAGGGGCCACTTTGTTTCTGTAATGAACACATACGTCTGTCTCTGTCTATAACCAGTCTGGAGTAATGTAGCCAAAAGCAAGACTACACACGGTGTGGAGAGAGCATGTTCTGTGGTACCAGAACTCAAGTGGTAACAACAGCCACCACCGAAGCAGCTCCGTAAGCACTCTTCTCCAGCACTTCATGTTTTAATTTTATCCTTCTGAACTCCTGCAGTGTCACCAGTAGGGGGCTGAGCCAACATTCCCAGGCAGGTTTGAGTCCACCGTGACTCAGAGTGGCTTGGCCTGTGTGGACAGCGCGGCCAGCACACCAGGCAAGCCAATCTCAGAGATGAAATGAGACAGTCCCAGCAGGAAATCTGCAAGAACCAATGGAAAGCTCCTCTGGGAACTTTATCCCGGCCTTCTGAGAGCCTTACGGGTAGCTCGGAGTGTGGCAGGGCTCCTTCCAGCTCCTTAACTGGGTGTAATCCCCGGCAGCGTTGTGTTCAGGTTCATCATTCGCATCGAAGTCATCGTCCATGGGCCCATCAGGGAAGTCCTCGCAGTCACTCTCCTCTACCTCAGCGTTGACATCAAACACCTGCTCGTTTTTCTTGAACTTGTCTACCAGAGCAGAGACAGACTAGAGGGTACAAAGAGAGGGCTTTCTAGTTCTTGCCATCCCCGCAGCCACCCTACTTGCCGCTGGAGTAACAGCCTGCCTGGACGTGCCTTCCCAGCTCTCAGTTCCAGGGTCCAGCCTCTCCTCCCGGCTCCCCCTCCCCAGAGCCAAGGTTCTCACGAGAGTAAAGCATAAGGCGCTGAGGAAGTTTATATTGTGTGGCACAGGATGAGGCTGTATTGTTGTTAGGCACATTTCGTAAAATGTGAAACAGGAATCTGTATCCATTAACTGTATGTTTAGAGAAAACAGTTTTCCATGGAGACCATTTATTCTGGAAATGATAGTAAGTAGGCTAAAGGGGGCCATGCTAAAAATACACAGAGGAAAGCTTTAAACATGACAATTTCTCAGGAAACTCTGTGCCAAGGGACTCAATCCTGAAGAGCAGGAAATTCCTTGAGCCTGACAGAAGCCTGAGACCAAAGGCCTGGAATTAACAACATTCAAGGGGATAGCCTTGTGCGCACCCAGGAATGACAGGGCTGCCTCATCCTCCATTCCTACCCTCCAGGTTTCAGTCCCCACAGAAGTGCCAAGGGAAATATTTTCTGTATTCTTAGCTAAATAAAAAAGATGCCACAGTTTTGGCTCTCACTGGGCAGAGTCTTGGGCCATCTCACCGAAACCACGAGGAGCTGGACAAATGCCCAGAGCCCTCAGAAGTCTAAAAGTTGAACTCACCTCATTATGTGTCTCACTGTCCCATTTTGTGAACTGGAACCCGGCCAGGGAAGGGCAGATCTGGCCTTCTTCCGCACACTGCTGCATGGGCGCTGGAGAGGACAGGAGGAGCAAAAGAGTATGGATGGAGCACACTCCCTCCCCCAACTCGGAGTGACCGGGACAGCACAATGAAAAAGAGAGGCTCAGTCACTCCCCGTTCCGTGGCAGAGGCCGGCTGGTGCCCAAGCTCCAGGTCCCAGACTTCTGTCCAGGGACAGGGTAGTGCTCAGACAACACACCCACACTGGAGGAAGCTCCATGTTGGCACTCCAAGAGTTAGTAAAACATTAGGGCAGAAGCGTGAAGCATAGACATTTGACTCTGAAATGGACTCCATGCTCTGTGCTGGAGTTGGGAAATAAAAAATCCTCCCAATCGTACTAACCGCACAACTAATCATGCAATGTTTCTTATTTTAGCTCTAAACTAAACTAGCTGCCTCACAGAATTAAAGTCCCAGTTGAGCACACAAACTTGGAAGAGAGACTGCTAGCACAAATACTTGTACTTGGAAAACTTTAAACAAGAACAGAAAGGAGGCAAGCAGGCCCTGGAACACACGCATAGTCCTGGAGAGGGAAGAGCAACTTCACGCAACACACACAAGTACCGCACACAAGTGCAGCTACCGGTTCCGGCACCTGGCCTTCCCACCCACCCACCCTGGTCACAACATTCTTAGATGATACCCCCAGAGAGGTGTGGAGGGTAGGACAGGAGGGGGGATAAAACCCTTGCCAGGCCAGTAAAAGGAGCTGATGAAAGGAAGTCCAGGGATACCTGGGTGGCTCAGCTAGTAAAGCAGCTGCCTTTAGCTTGGGTCATGATCCCAGGGTCCTGGGATCGAGTCCTACATTGGGCTCCCTGCTCAGCAGGGAGTCTGTTTCTCCCTCTGCTTGCCACTACCCCTGCTTGAGTTCTCTTTTTCTCTCTCCAATAAATAAATAAAACCTTTAAAAAAAAAGAAATAAAGAAAAGGAAAGGAAAGGAAAGGAAAGGAAAGGAAAGGAAAGGAAAGAAAAGAAAAGAAAAGAAAAGAAAAGAAAAGAAAAGAAAAGAAAAGAAAAGAAAAGAAAAGAAAAGAACAGGTCCATTCTCAGACCACCAAGGTGGAATGTGAAAATAACTCACAATGCCCTCTTCTCCTCAGGACACCCTGGATTGGTAACAAATAAAAACAAGGCCTCTTCGGCTCAACAAAAGCCTATTAAAGCCCCTTTCCCAAGTCCAAACTCTGCCATTCCTGGCTAGCCCCGGGCCCTAAGACATGACTGTGAGTGCTGGCTGCTAAGGGACATGTGGGGGATGTAGCACATATGGGCTGAAAGCGATGGCAAGCCTGGGCTACTGCTGTTAGCCTCCATGCTATGGAGAGGGAGAGAAGTCCATTGCTCCCAAAAGGATGTCCAGTAGGGCATTCCTGAGGAACCTCCTGGGTAATTTAAATAAGTAACATCATGATGGGTGTATCATGGTTGTACAGAAACTTTTCTGATGACCGAAATGCTCTGGTAAGATGCACTGGGTGTCCTCACCTTTTAAATCTGTCACTTCCACCCAACCTAAATCTGGCAGCTCCGGGGGTTCTTCGGTGGAGAGTGTCTGCACATCGGAAGGAAAGAGCAGCTCGCTTCTGTAGTCATGGCAGTGGAGGGTAGAGAGGAACACCCCTGCCGTGCTGCACTCATCGAATGAGGCCGCCGTCTTCTGAAACATGGGATCGATCTGAGCGTAAAAACAGAGACAACCAGCTACTTATGGGATGCAGACAAAGCAAACAAACTGTCATCCACTGGACCCTGCTCATTCTCAGCTCTATCTGTTGGACTGAAATATCTCTGCTCATGATCGAAATAGGGGGAGGGCTTTCTAACTGAACGATAAAGTCCCATCCTAGCAGACACCAACTGAAAAGGAAGCCCGTGTGTGATCAGCTGAATACAGGTACAGTGTTCAAGTACATAGCAAGTGGCACAAGCTTCTACTGTGTCGATCTGTTTAGAATACACACAGACAGCACCGTCCTGCTAGTCTCTTTCCACAAGTCACTGTTTTCAAATGGCTATCCTAGTACAATGCTATAACCACAGATTCTGTGGCCTTAAAAAGCCTGTGTGATGGATCTGTTCACAAGATCCCATTATTACTCTAGGCAGAAATATTTTCACAGATCTGGAGAAGAAAAGCAGGAGATTCAGGGGAAAGACAGGCAGAGTCAGCAGGACTAGTGGACGGGTAGAAAACGAGAGAGGTCATAAGAGGGCCCCAAGCCTGGGGTAAGGGGCAGGAGTGGCACAGCCAGGTGACAGCAATCCTAAAGGCAGACCAGGGCACAGTGCCTGAGAACAAGGACAGAGCAAGTCACGGCATGTGTGGCAAGAGTGCAGAAGCCACTGGACTCTACTGGTGGCCCTCGGACAGGAAACATGTTGGGCATTGGGTTCACAGGTCTCCTTTATGTCTCAGGATATAGCTACTGTGGAGAGAAGGGGCCTCAGGGAGGAATGTGGCTCTCTGGCTTATTCCTGGCCCTATTAGCTCTGAACCTGACTTGGACAGAACTGAGATTCTCCTCTCGCCTTCCCAATAAGCCCATCTCAGCAGCTCTCCCGCCCCAGAGTATCACATGCATCACCTCCACATTCTCGCTGTCTCCTTACCCCTCAGGCAGTCAGTTACACAACCTAGCGGGCCTTCCTCCCAGCACATCTCTACCATCTACCAGTACTTTTTTCACTTCTGTTAACACCAATACAACCCACACCTGAGTTAACCCTCATCTCTGGTCGCTCCCATTTCCTATCCTAAAAATACTAGTGTTGTTACTCCCATTCCCTTCCTCAAATGCCAACTAAAGCACTGGTTTCCTAGCTGGAGCCCCACACCAAGAGGTCCTGTGCAGGTTTCAAAGAGTCAACAAAGAAACTAAACACAGGGCGCCTGGGTGGCTTAGTTGGTTAAGCAGCTGCCTTCAGCTCAGGTCATGATCCTGGGCTGCCTGCTCGGACCCTCTCATTCCCCCTGCTTGTGTTCCCTCTCTCGCTGTGTTTCTCTCTGTCAAATAAATAAATAAAATCTTTAAAAAAAAAAAAAGAAAGAAAAAGAAACTGTTAACACTAAAATAAAGCTAAAACTTCAAGATAATTTTCCTCCCTTTTGTCTAGTGAGAACAACCATTCTTTCATCTAAGTAAGATCAGATTGACATTTTTTGAGTTATCTGATGGGAAAATAAATTATTGGTGACTGCATAGTTTAGGTAGGTGAATTTTTTTTTTTTAAGATTTTTTATTTATTTGACAGAGAGAAACACAGCCAGAGAGGGAACACAAGCAAGGGGACTGAGAGAGGGAGAAGCAGGCTTCCCGCCGAGCAGGGAGCCCGACGTGGGACTTGATCCCAGGTCTCCGGGATCATGACCTGAGCCGAAGGCAGTGGCTTAACCAACTGAGCCACCCAGACGACCCCCCCCTTTTTTATGTAATCTGTAAGCCCCAAGATCAAGCGCCACATGCTCTACAGACTGAGTCAAACAGTCACCTCAGGTAGGTGGACCTTTTGAAACAGGGTCCCCAGTGAGGGAGAGAAACAGTAAAAGGAGACTCTATACTCCCCACTTCTTTCTTGAAGGTTCTCGCCACCTATCAGCTCTAACTCATTCATTTTATTTTATTTCTTTGTTTTAAAGACTTCATTTGTCAGAGACAGAGCGTGCACGACAAACTGCATGGCAAAGTCTAGAGTTGTTTTAGCCTTGTGAGTAAATCCTGGGCTCTAGCCAAAGTTGTACACTGTCCAGCTCCTTAAAGAACCAGCACTTTCCTGTTTCATGGCCTTCGCTTGTGCCTCTGCCTAGAATCACCTTCCTGGCAAGGCCCATCTGACAAATATCTACCTTTCCTTTAAGGCCCAGTTCAAATTTCACCTCTTTCATAAACTCTGACCCCCACCCACTCTGATTTCCTATATATGTGCCTTGAATTTCCTTGCATTGTATCCATTTGTGCTCTCATGGTGTAAAAAACTGGCGCATAATCAGGCTGGAATCTCCTATGACAGCAAACATTTTGCACACAGAGACCTGTGTCCAAAACAGATCACCTCATAAACAAATAAGAGTTCTCAACTGGTCTAGACACATCCCCAGAACATTTGCTTTCTCATCTCCATGCCATCTTCAAGAGAATGCAGGGTTAGGAAATAGCTGAAACTTCAAATTCTAGGTTTCTGACAATCCCTCACTCTTGTTTATCTTCCGAATTGGGTCTGGGCTATTACCAGTTTACAGCAGATGACAGCGCAAAAAAAGCTTTCTAGGATTGAGGTACTCAGTGTTTCTTCAAGACTAGCAGTTTCATTTGGCATAACTGTGGCTGACCACCAAAGGCTGAGAGGGAACAGCGCT
Organism: Spilogale gracilis; assembly: GCA_004023965.1. Taxonomy (NCBI): domain Eukaryota; kingdom Metazoa; phylum Chordata; class Mammalia; order Carnivora; family Mephitidae; genus Spilogale; species Spilogale gracilis. The sequence continues at coordinate 46,922 of PITA01013672.1, read as the reverse complement.
GCTTGCGCTCTCATTTTTTCCTTAGAACAATGGGAAAGGCTGGTTAGTACAAGCCTCCTCAGGCTCCCCAGAATTGGGGCTATCTTGTTGGAAAAAAGATGACAGGAAACAGAATTTGTTGAACTGACATTTCACTACAGATCCAGAAGCAGAGGCAAGAATGACCGTGAAATTAGCACTCAGATTAAGAAGAGGGAAAAACATGGAGAATTGGGCCAGGGAAGGGAAGGTGGGAGAGAATTCCCCTTCAGATGTATACAACATATTACCATGGATAAAGTACTTTGCCAGGGATAGATTCACTACCACAAAACCCATACGTGGATGGGACTAGTGTCAACCTGTTGCTACACTTTAACAAAGTGAAGTTCACAGCCTTTTCCCAGGGTCACACAGCTAAGATGGCAGGACCAGGATGTAAACTTTACATCTGCTGCCTCCAAACCTGGTACTACCCAACGTCCATGCTGACATATGGATAAATACAACTCTCTCCCCCAAAGTGCTGGCCACCCTTGTTTCCCCACCTCCCTCTTCAGCCTGGGCCTCAGTGCTCCCACTTTCCTCAGGCCTCTCCATGCCCATCCACACAGTCTTCACAGTAGTATAGGCTGGAGGGGCACCTGGGTGGCTCAGTCAGTTAAGCAACTGTTGAGCAACTGTCTTCGGCTCAGGCCATAATCCTAGGGTCCCCCGGCGGCAGGCTCCTTGCTCAGAGGGGAGCCTGCTTCTCTCTCTCCCTCTGCCTGCCAGTGCTCTCTGTCAAATAAATAAATAAATAAAGCTGGAAAAAAAAAATAGTATAGGCTGGAGCTGCTAGGCAAGCCCAGAGAACAGCCCCATCACTGAGTGAACCCGGCAAGGCTCCTCACTCCTAGCCCTCTGCATGCTCTCTTTCTACCAACTACCATCTGCCATGAGGCCACAAGGACTAATCTCATCATTGCCCTTTATTTAGTTTATTTATTAGTCACATGTAAAAGACCCAGGACCACCCAGGATTCTACATTTCCCAGGCTCTAAAGCTTATAGAGCCCTGACATTCTCTCTCTGGCCCCTATCTCCCTCTGCTAACAATGGATATTTCCCCCCAGGACCCTCTAGACATTCCTTACATTCCCCACTTCAGCTCTAAGTCATTCACTTTAATTTGTTTGTTTTTTTTTAAGATTTTTATTTGTCAGAGAGAGAGCATAAACACAAACAGGGGGAGTAGCAGGCAGAGGGAGAAGCAGGCTCCCAGCTGAGCAAAAAGCCCTCTACAGAACTGGATCCCAGGACCCTGGGATCATGACCTGAGCCAAAGGCAGAAGCTTAACCGACTGAGCCACCCAGGTGTCCCTAACTCATCATTTTAAATTGGGGATGACATCATTCTCAAGGGTGTTAAAACTGGTTCTTGGGGGAAGGTAAAAAAAAATCTTAGAAACTACAATAACCTGTGGTTCTCCAAGCCTCAACCCTACCTGATAAAATCTTATTCCATAATCATTTATTTCAAGGGCAGGGGGTAGGAAGATCTACAAAGGCCCTGAGGACAAAAGGCCGAGGAGCACTGTTCTAAAGGAACATGGCCTGCCCAAGGACACTGCTTCCCCACAGGCCAGTGTGACTGCTTCCTCTCCTGCAGCCCTCTGCCCACTGGCCTAGATGTGGGATAGGAGAGTTCCTTGTTCCTCATCACTACTTCCAGACTATTCTCCTTCCCAAGTCCTAAAACCCTCCACTTTGAACATAGTAAGGTCAGACCTCACCAGTCTCTGCCCACCTGTGTTTCGATCACCTTCCAATCTCCAGGTCTCCCACCTTCTTGGAAGATTTTAATATTAGCTCTGGGCTCACTACTATTCCCTAACTTTATTGCTATCCCAGTTTTTGGTGGCTTCAATATCCACACATTGATCCATTCAACACCGTGTCACCTCGGTTCCTTGATATCCTCACCTTCAATGGTCATGAGCTTCATCCAGAAAACCCCAAGACTTCAAGAGATCCTGTGGCTGTTTGCTGAACTTAATCAGAACCATGACTACAGCCTCTACATACGCTCAACTCCAAGTGTCCCATCACCTCTTTCCAGCCAACACCTTCTGGTCTCAAACATCAAGAAGTCTTTGACCCACCGTGCCCTACAACCTACTGCTCATAGGGCTTTCTGCTGTCTCTCATTCCCCTCTTTTCCAAGCCAAAGTCCCACAGGCAATGATTGTCACCGCTCCCTTGCATGTGCTTGTCACTCGAATACTCCTCTCTAGCTGTGTCACATTGACTCAGCAAACCAAATCCCATGTTCAATCCCACTTTCTGCCCACTTCGTGCTCACACCCACACAGCTAACCATGGCTGGAAAAACACACAAACTCACGCCAACTGACCTCACTTTAAATCCATCAGCCACAGCCCTCAGGTCAACAACCCTGAGTGTTGTCTGGCAAGCAAACTCTACTTCACCAGTCCATTCACTCACCCACCCTCCTACTTTTCTTTCTCTTCAAATCTTTACCTCTCCTCCTCCATACTGTCAGTTGATGCTCTGGCTTCTTGTTTCAAGGGCGGGGCGGGGGGGGGGGATGACCAAAAGGAACTACCTGGAAGCTCCCACATGTGCACGCTCGCATCCCATCCCCCACCAGCCATGGATGCTCCTTAGCCAAGCTCTGTCGGGGCTGTCCATTCCCTTCCTTTTTCACGTGCTCAAGGACTACATTCGAGCAACTCTCCTCTCTTCTCCACTAGACTGATGCCATCAAGTAAACATGCTCTTAATTCTCCCATTAAAAAAGCAAAAAGCAAGAAAACCCTCCAGACTTTACTTTCCTCTCCATTTGCCACTCATTACTCTGTTCCAATTCACAGCAAAACTCTTCAGAAGATGAGCCTATGCTGCCTTCATTCCTCTCTTGCCATGTGAGTGTCCTCATTATTAGGAAAAATTTCAAGCTTACAAAAGTGCTGAAATAGTAATAAGAACTTCTGTTTAAGTTTTACCTAGATTCCCCACTGGGTCTTTTTTGAAAGTAGATATGCTGATACTTAACCTCTCTGCCAGTTATTAAGCTATTGTCTCTCAGCCCCCAACCTACCTTCTATCAGCGGCTCTGTGATGCAGGCTCTGGGACCACATCCCGGCTTTGCCAGCAGCTTCCTGCTGGGCTCCACCAAGAGGGGGCACTAGAGAGACCGCAAGGCTAGAAGGGACTTGCTTCTTTCTGTAGTGTTCCGGTCCCTGTCACCCAACAGGGTTGCCTCGGCCCAGATGCAGCAGGTCCTACCCTACCTGTAGCACTAGTTGAGTTCAATTTACATTTTTTTCTCACACTCACAGAACCAGCCTTATCATATGCCCCTCGTAGACACCAGCAACAAGCAGCATGCTATCCCCAGACGTCTGGGTCCTGGGCTCATGAGTCCCTCTCCCAAACTCAGGGACACCAGCACCAGCCAAGCAGCACCTCTTCCCTGGAGGTCTGGGTTTCAGCCCCACAGGCTCTTCTCCAAGCTCCCCAGTGGCCCCAGGCTGCCACTTTGACATGGCTGATCACTCTCTCCTCCCTGACACTTTCTCATTTGGGTGCCACACTCTCCTGGTTTTCCTATTTACTGGATATTTCTTCTCTGGCTCTCTGAACTCTTATGACTAGGATATCCCAGGGCTAAGTTCTCTTTCCATATATGCTCATTCCCTTTGTGATCAATTCCAGTCTTTTGACCTTAGCTGCCATTTACAAATGTGGAGGTAGGAGAAAGGAGTAATGTAGTCCACTGTTGGTGGGACAGTAGGCTGGTACAACCTGTTTTTGAGGGCAATGGAAATTCCATAACTCTGAATGTTCTTATAGATATACTCTCAGAAGAGCAAAAGATAATATATACAAGAACATTCACTGAGATACTGTTTTTAGCAGCAACATTTTTTTCTTAAGATTTTTATTTATTCATTTGAGACAGAGAGAGGGAGCATGCGCAGGAGGAGAAGAAGAGGGAGAGATAGACAACCTGCTGAGCCAGGAGCCTGATGCGGGACTCGATTCCAGAACCCTGGGACCATGGCCTGAGGTGAAGGCATCAGAGCCACCATCTGAGACACCCAGGCACCCAATACCAACATTTTTATTTATTTATTTATTTATTTATTTATTTATTTATTTATTTATTTATTTATTTTAACACCAACATTTTTAAAAAGCTTATACCAACACCATTACTCTAAATTAACTATGCTAAAAATAAGTGAGGCCTCTGGCTTCCTTTAAGTAGAAATTCCTTAGGATTTGCCAGATCATAAGGCTGTTTAGAGAAAGGACTCTGGAGCCAGGTCACTTAGCTTCAAATCCTAGCTTACTTACAAGCTGCATCATTTGAGGCAAGTTACTTAACAGCCCTATACTCCAATAACCTCCTCAGAAGATATAACAAATGGGGTGACCAGGTGGCTCAGTTGTTAAACATCTGCCTTCAGCTCAGGTCATGATCCTGGAGTCCCGGGATCGAGCCCCACATCGGGCCCCCTGCTTGGCAGGAGGCCTGCTTCTCCCTCTCTCACTCCCCCTGCCTGTGTTCTCTCTCTAGTGTGTTTCTCTCTATCAAATAAATAAATAAAATCTTTAACCAAAAATAAAGGGGGGGGCGCCTGTGTGGCTCAGTTGGTTAAACGACTGCCTTCGGCTCAGGTCATGATCCCGGAGACCCAGAATCGAGTCCCACATCAGGCTCCCTGCTTGGCGGGAAGCCTGCTTCTCCCTCTCTCACTCCCCCTGCTTGTGTTCCCTCTCTGGCTGTGTTTCTCTCTGTCAAATAAATAAAATCTTTAGAAAAAAAATAATTAGGGGCGCCTGGGTGGCTCAGTTGGTTGAGCGGCTGCCTTCGGCTCAGGTCATGATCCTGGAGACCCGGGATCGAGTCCCACATTGGGCTCCCTGCTTGGCAGGAAGCCTGCTTCTCCCTCTCTCACTCCCCCTGCTGGTGTTCCCTCTTTAGCTGTGTTTCTCTGTCAAATAAATAAAATCTATAAAAAAAAAAAAAAAAAAAAAATATATATATATATATATATATACATATACATAACAAGGATGTTGCGAGGTTTATGTGAGGTCGCATGGCTCACAGACTTAGGGCAGCACAGGGCATCCAGTAAATGCACAAAAAATGTTAGCTATCATCATTTCTGCTGCATGTTCCTAGAAAGAAAATTAATGGTTTAACCGATCAAAGTCCTTGGTAATGTGCCCTCTCTTTCTACTCAATCATCCTGAAATATTGTGGGAAAATCCGGGACTTATACCCTTGAGTCTTAATGTGAAGCTAAGGGAAGATAATGCAGATGTCACTTATATATTTGACTCGTCTGAGGCCCAAGCAGGCACATACCAGTAAGGCAGGCGTGGCCCTGCCAAGTTTCAGCCACTGAGGCTCTATATTAGTCAGAGATCTCATTGCACCCAGTTCCTCACCTCACACTTCCGATCTGCTTCAGAGACATTGAGGTTGTTTACATTCTGCTCAATGGTTTTGTAGGAGTGCTTCTTCTTTGGCTTTTGAGCTTTTTTGGTTGTTCCTGTTTCAGTAGCACTTCCATCTGAAAGAAGAAATAAGACTAGGTGCTGCAAGGACTGCTTTGGGGCGTGTCACTAATATCATTTCATGTTCTTCAAAACTCTAAAGAGCGATCATAACTGAAATGTGTTATTCTCTCAGAGCTACAGACACATCTCACCTGTAGCTTCAGGAGAAACCTTAAGTATCTGGCTTCTAATACAAGTCAGTATCAAAAGCGCCCCCAAATCAGAATCTCCTCACTTGATGCTTACTCAATCTTGCCTAAGTAACATCTAAAAGGTCCTTTTCTTTTTCAAAGAAAAACAACTCCAGGGTTTAAGGGTCTTCTTATAAACTATTCTGAAAATGTTCATGTCTTCAATCGAATGAAATTATTTCTTACGACTCATTCCAGTATACTACCCAAATAACTACCTGCTACGCCCTTAAGAAAGCCCCTTGAATCCAGATCCCAACCCGTGTACCTGCATCATGGCTCTCTTCTTCCTGGGAGGGTGTGTCTTTGCCCAGGCCGCCAAGGACTCTATAGACATCAGCATGGACCGCATCCACACGCACCGCATAGATCTTTGTGCTGGCATCCAGAGTGCCAGCAGCAACCTAGACCAACAAACAGAGCTCAACTCACAGGAGGCATAAAAAGGAACTGCCCAACAGGCAAAACACAGCAAGCTTCATAAAATATTGACTTGCTCTTAAGAAAAAAATGACAAAGATTCCCCTAAGACTGATAGGGAATAAAACAAAATATAGCAGAAAGATATCGTCTCTGTATTTCATCGAATTAGGAAAGAAGCTAATGAAATGTCTCACACAAGGAAGGTTCTCATGTATTTGCAGAATTCAGTGATGGTGCTGTGTTCAATATCAGAAACAACTATCATTAATTCAGATGCAAGAGGTGAACAGCCTTCTTACTTTAAAGTTGGTTGGTTCAGTGTCTTTCTGTTTAAGAATCTCTGACATGAAATCAATCAAGTGCAAGCCAAAAGCATTCTTGGTGGTTATTTTCTGCAAACAAAAAAGGGTGGAAAGGTTTGTTACTGACAGCAAAGGCTCATGTGAATAATGCTCCTCTAATAGTGGAAACTACAGTCTTATACAGCAACAGCCCACATTTCACCACAGGTATCAATTCCCATAAACAGTTGGTGACACAGCCTAATCCATACACACTTCTCATTCTCAAGAACTAGAGAGCGACAGCACACTTCCTGAGTTTTGACAGTGTGTAGACCCTGTAGGAAGCACTGCCCGCAAAGGGACTCAGTCACCCTCAGAACAACTCTATGAGGCAGGGACCATTCACATTCTCATTTTACAGAGGAGGACCCTGTAGCAGTATACTTAGGATTCCAACAGAGGCTGGCCCCAGAACTCAAATTATTAACCCCCAAGCAACGCTGCCTCTCTAGATGCAGCGCAGAAGGCAGGCAACCTGGCAGAAAGAGCACCAAAGTCCCATAAAACAGAGTAAAAGCATGCTGGCCAACATTAGCATTGAGAAGAGTGGCTGGGGAAGGCAAGTACACAATTACCACCAATTGTGTATTCTCCAACGAGTCGCAAAAGCTAGCCTTCCCTCGTGATCAAGCTGCAAAATCTTCACTGATAACCAGCAGATACTCACATTTTCGGTGGACAGTTTGATACAGGTGGAGTAATGCTCTGTAATCTGTGTGTTTGTAAACGTAGGAGTCGTGGCCGACGTGTCAATATTTCTAAATGAAAACCCAAACCAAAACACTCTGTCAACGATCCACGATACTCTAACTTTTCAAAATCCAGACCCCGAACCCAAGTGGTGCTGTGGAGACACAGGGCACCCAGAAACCACAGCAGGGCAGCACCCCACGGCGGCACCCAGAGCGCACACACCTACTGGATGGGGAGGCCAGCAGGCGAGGAGAGTCAGTGCTGAACTGCAGGTCCAGAACTCGTGAGCGCCGTCGCTGCAGTCGCTCCTTCTCATCGTCATTCTGGGGAAAGTCTTCAAGGACTGGGGTGCCAGGAGTATTGAGAGCGGCCTTCCGGGGCAGGGATGTGAACACGCATTCGGAAGGTGAGGCGGCGCTGTGGGGGTGCCCACGGATTTCTGAAGAAAAGCAACTGATTATGGCTGACAGTGATGCAACAGAACCCTTGCTCAGGAAACCTGCCACGGAGCATTTCCTATATCCAAAGGGCGGCTTGGGATTGTCACAGGGAGGAAGTTCACCACCTGTTTCCCAACAAGATCTTTTATTCTAATATTCCTCTATTGTTTAAGTTTCAGCTGGTTCTAAATTGGTGAGATAAAAAACAACAACAATATAGCATATATTTTATAGGAACACATTAAAAATAAAGAGATATAAGGAAACTTGGAAGGCTTAGTTGGTTAAGTGTCTGACTTTGGCCCAAGTCATGATCTTGGGGGTCCTGGGATCAAGCCTGAGTTGGGCTCTGTGCTCAGTAGGGAGTCTGCTTGTCACTCTCCCTCTTACCATTCCCCTCCCTACCTATGTTCTGTGTCTCTCTCTTTCTCATCAACAAAATCTTAAAAAAAAAAAAAAAAGTTATGCACAATAAACACTAAATGGTTGCCCATGTAAGGGGATGGGGACAGAAGTGGTGTATAGAGGTAAAAGGAAATTAAAAAAAAATACAAGAAGAACTTCACATGAGTATGGTTAACATACCTCTAAGCTAAGGTCAAAACAAAAGAAAAAGAAAGAAGAAATGGAAAGGAAAGAGGCAAGAGACATTTTTAGAGACTGAATCAAGAGGATTTGTTACTATCTGGGTGAGGGCCCTTCAAGAGAAGGAGGCCAGTTGGACCCTCAGAGACTTCAACAGAAAAAGGAAGCAGTGAAGGAGGAACTTGTCTGAGAGGGGAAACTCAAGTGGGGATCAGAGGCAGGCTTCAATTCTTGGAATATTCTTTCTCTGATTTCTCTCATTTAGATGGTTACTGAGCTCAAAGATACTTTCTACACCTACCTCCTTCCCTCCCATTCATTTTTCAACCCCCTATGGTTGCCTCTCTGCCTGCCTCTCTGCCTATTTGTGAACTCTCTCTGCCAAATAAATAAATAAAATCTTTCAAAAAAAAAAAAAAAAAGAATACAAGCTCCAAAAGACTAGATGTTATCTGTTTTGTTCTTTACAGTATCTCTGCACCCGATAGCGGGTTTGGCCCAAAGGGAGAGCTCAATGCTTGTTGAATGAATGTAAAAATAAGTGCGTGTGTGTTAAACATTCAGCAGTTAACCACAACGCCTTCATGGCCTGAACTAACATGCATCCCAGGAAAACCACCTTCCAAGGGAGAGACACCTCGCACGGCGTAGGAAGCCACGGAAAAGGGACTGGAGTGGGGATTGTGACACGCGCGCTCCCGACGCCGACCCAAGCCGCGTCCTGATTGGCGGGGCACACCCCTCCCTCTATCTTTCCCCCGCCTCTTCCTCCCCGCTCCTGTCTCCCACTTGGCCGGCGCGAAGCGCAAGACCAACAACTAGGCCAAGAATAACCATACCCCTGCTCAGGTCCGCCCGCCGACCTTGCCCGCCCGGAGCACCGCTTCATGCTGACCCCTTCCCGCGGCGCCCCGAACCCACCGAGCCTCACCTGGGCAGGGAGGCCCCATTTTGGTCGCCCTCTCCGGAGCCCGTTTTAAATTGCGCGCGGAGAAGCCTAAGCGCCGTAACGGCCGCGATGACGTCTATCGTGGGCGGGGCCAGAAGCGCGCCTGCGCAGGCCGCTCCGGTCCTCGATAAAGGGGCGTTGGCAGCTGTGTCTCAGTGTTTCGCGCGACGCGGTTTTCTCGCTCTGCCCTTGTGGGTGGGCGGTAGAAGGTCCAAGGACCACCGTTACCCGCCTCTTTTCGAGTGTCAGACGAGGAACTGGGCGCTAAGGACCCAGCATGGAGCAGGACGGGAGACGGCTCTGCTTTCACGCAATTTACTTTCTAATGGGAGGGAGGGCAGATTTCTAGGAAACAAGGTTAATTTCCCATAGCGACCTGTTCTGTAAGGACAGCAAAACACTAAGGAGGTAGGAAGTGGATGGGGTGTGGGACAAAGGTGAGCAGGAGCCAACAACACGATGAACTTTCCAGGCAGGCAAAGACCAGGTGCAAAATATTTTCTGTACATTTTTAAATAAAGGCCATAATTTTTATTCAGATTCTTGTGAAAAGCTTCCTGGATATGTACCCCCCTCCACACACACACACACACCTCACCCCCGCATACCCCACCACACCAACAAAAAGGTTAAGGTAAGAAGTGAGATGGACATAATTTGCCACCTCTTCATTCTGCTTCATCCCCTCCCAAGAATTGTATTTTTTAAATTTTAATTATCAGAGAGAGAAAGGAAAGGGAGAGCACAAAAGGAGAGGGAGAAGCAGAGTCCTGAGTGAGCAGGGAGCCCGACCAGACCTCATCCCAGGAGCCCCGGGGGGTCAGGACCCAAGAGGAAGGGAGACAATAGACTGAGCCATCCAAGCACAACCTACACCCCCCCCCCCCAAATCAAGAGTTGTAATATGGGAGGAAGGGCCAGGGAAATTCCCCCAAATATCCCCAGAACATCCTATCATTTCTTAAAATACACATGAGGCATTTTATGCAGTGTTTGCCCTGAAGAATGCTATTGACATTAAGGGTGAAACTTTTTTTTTTTAAGGTTTTATTTAGAGAGAGAGTGAGAGAGAGCATGAGAAGGGAGAAGATCAGAAGAAGTGGACACCCCACGGATCTGGGAGCCCAATGAGGAACTCAATGCCCGGACTCCAGGATCATGAGTTGAGCCCAAGGCAGTGGCCCAACCAACTGAGCCACCCAGGCGCCCAGGGTGAAACAATTCTTGGCATGCGGGGCTCTTTGTAGGACACCATTCATCCACTAAACACTATCAATGCCTCTCAGTCATTTTGGCAACCCAAAAGTACTACCCTTTGTAGAAAACCACTTTTTGAGCCTATTTGCTTTTGCACAAACTTGTTCTCCCAATGACCACCGTCAAATCTCTAGTATAAGGCAGCGCAGAATAGAGAAAAGAAAGCAGGTTTACAGCCTTTTTCATCTCAGCAAATGATTCTACCAGCCACCCAGGAACCCAAATCAGCACCCAGGACCCATCCTGGATGCCTCACTCTCCACACATAACCATTGTTGAGCTCTTTTCACTTCCTAGGAATCTCAACCCTGCCTCTGTTTTTCACCCATATTACCTTCTTGCTGGTCTGCAGCAGCCCCACACCTGCTCTGACCCCCTTCTCATTGGGCCCTTGTGTGGTGGTTGCTAAGTACCAATCTGACCTGTTCCTTCCCAAAGTCTCAAACCATTCAAAAATCCTGTTGATCTGGGAGTTTCTAAAGTGATCTAGGAGCAGGTCTGGGCCCTACAGCTTCTCTGGTCTCATCTTGTACCTTGTTTCCTCTTGCTCCCCGCCCTCTGGTCACTTGGGCCTTCTTTCAAACTTGTTCTCATCCTGCCCACTCCCACCACAAGGCCTTTGCACATCCTCTTACCATCCCCATCTTCACCCAGTCAGCTCCGATCACGTTTCAGCTTAAATACTTCTTCAGGGAGGATTTTCCCTGATATATTCAAGTGTCCTTACTGGAGGCTTTAGCAGAACTTGCCATTGTTGAAATTTTATATCTGCTGGGATGACTACTTCATGTCTATCCCCTCCATAGATTGTCAGCTCCATGAGGATGGAGCCATGTTTTCCTCGCCATTGTTTTCCCAGGGCCTGGATCTAGCCCTGGACGCAGCAAGTGCTTAAATATATATTGAATGAGTGAAGTCAGAAGACAAGTTTAAATCCTGGGTTGGGCATCTGAACCTCTCTGGGTCTCATTTTCTTCTCTGTTTGTTTATAAAACAGTCATGATAATACTCCTTCGCTGGGCTTAATGAGGAATTGGGTCAGTGTACACTGGGGTTCCTGTCATCTCACTTGTCTTCTTTGTGCTGAGTGCATTTGAGGAGAGTGGGAACAGTCTGTGATCCTCTGGGCACTGAAGAGGCGCAGTGTGGGCTGAGAGGCTGGTAGGTGGCACTGGATCAGGAACCTCTGAAGAAGAGGAAGGCTGCTGGGTGACCCGTTTGGTGAGGCATCATGCCGTCCTGGGGTTATAATGGAGCCCCCTGAACTGACTGCTTAGGGCTCCCTGTGCTGGGACAAAACCAGCTCCACCCCCTGCAGGCAGCTCATTCACCACCCGCTCTGAATGCTGTCATTGTTTTTGGGGGAGTTAGTTCTGCAGAGGGTGCCAAAAAATTGAATGATTTATCAGTGGTACCAGTGGTATGCAGAACTCAATTCCTCTGTCTGTACAAAACTAAAGCAGTGGGTCCCTCCCCCACTCCTGGTCTGCCAGAAAAGCAGTGGCCATTCCCCTTCCCCATTTCACTCCTCACTAAGAGTCTACTTACCCAAAATGAATGGCAAACAGCTTTAGTTTAGGTGAGGAGCAATACTGTTACCTGAACAAACTTTTGGCTTCCGATTTTCCCTGATCTTGCAGCCACAGCGGGCTTATATGAGAATGTAGTTCACGATATGAACCATCGAGCCACTGGCGGCCAATAGGCATGTCGTTCAAATGGCTTTACATTCATTTTGGCCTCTGTGCAAATGCCTTTAATTTTTGCATGTGATAGGAAATTCCTGACCTAGACTGGGCTATGGACCAACAATTTCTGTCTTCTAGAATTTCTAAACGACAGATTGCCCTTTATCTTAAAATTAATAAAGCGCTTTTTAAAGCATGTTAACCCGTACATCTTGATATTCCCAAGACTACGCTGGAAGGTGTGAGGACAGGTACTTTCTTCCAGGCTCTGCCTTTTACTGTGTGACCTTAGAGGAAGTTGTGTGCTGGTTCTGCGCCTCGGCTTCCTCATAGGAAAAAAGAGAAGGGATAAAGCACCCACTTCATGGAGTTATGGTGTGAGTTATGGTATGAGTTACCAGATGGGAAGCATTTAGGACCACTGGCAATGCTCGATGAACGCTAAGTGTTCCCATTACTATAACTGCTGTTATATCCTGGGTGCCAGCCAGGAATTGTTTTACAATAAAGCTCAGCTTCCTAAATTATCTGGAGAAGTTTCCCCTTTCATTGTAAGAGTATTCCCAGAGCACAACAGCTCTGTTCTTTCCATTACTACTTGTTTTTTCTATACTCTTTCTTACACCCTTGGCCCCACCCAAGCTTCGCTGACTGTTCCCTTTGTAGTCTTCTGCCTGCTCCTGTTTTCTTACCTCTTATTAGACTAGAAACCACAAAGTGCTAGAACATTGATACTGCCTTTCTACTTGACAGATTTATGCCCTCTACAGCTTATGCATTTTTTTTGTAGCTACTAAGATGTTTTAAATTGGCTGATATTTTGGTTTGGCCACCATGAGAATGAGTAACTCAGACATTCCTTGACATTCTGAATTATGCTTTCCTGGCTCCTGGCCATGCCAGTGAGAAACACCGGGGCAGACTGGTTCAAGGCGCATTGAGAAATACCAGGATGTACTGGATGAAGCTATCAGGGTAACAGGAACACCTTGGCAACAGGCGCATGAGAATGCTGCTCTTCTGTGGGTGTTATTACATACATTCCAACCGATACACAAAATAGCGTCCTTTATTGACTTAGAACGAAAACACCAGCAAATTTCTTTCTAAACAGCAAAGAATATGAATGTTATAACACATCAAAAGCCCACCGCATGGAACCAACCATCGCTGCATCTTAACTTGAAAGCAGTACCTAGGAGCTATCCCCAGACAGCGTGGGAAACAACCCTTACCGAGCCGTGGGAGTCTCACATATTGATTGGCATCAACTCCTGGGACATAAATTTGTAATTTATTTTTGCTGTGGGGAGGGTGTGGATACAGCCAAAGCCCACAAGAACAGCATCTACACCCCCTTACAACTGAGTTAAGTGTGGGGCCAGATTCTCCTCCCCAGATCTTCCTGGCATGCGGGACAGGAACAGCATTGTTATTTCCAAAACAACCACACCTACAACTCCAGTCACTTTTCTTAAGCCTCCTCATCAGGATGCCCAGGATTTTGAAAGAAGGGCAAAATCCACCACTGCTATCTCCAGAATCAGAACTGTTAGAGCTGGACTGCTCCACAGTCCCTTCCTGTCCGACCCTGGCAATGAGCCTGGATTGTGATGACCCCACTTTGCAAAATCACAAACATAGTTCAAAAAATCCCTTTGTCATCTTTGAAAAGAGAATACAGAGGCATTAACAGACTGAGAAAAAGCACAGCTATACGTGGTGCCTAAGCCTTCATTTCATTTGACAAACAAGTGGCTCCCTTTAGAAACAGTAATTGCTCTTTCAGAAACCATTCACCCCCCCCACACACACAAAGATTGCCTTCATTAAGTGTTTTACAATGTTGCTTCCAGGCATGAGAAGCTCATTAGACTCTAGCTATTTCATTAATTTTAGTAAATACATTATCTCAATTACAAAACATATCACCATTGGCTTAACATTTGTTTGTGAATCAGTGCTAATGAATTGTTAGGGTAGTACTGGAGTTTTTGTTCAGATGCATAAAAACAGCTATATTCTATTTCATATATTATACGAAAATAGGGTTAAATTGAGAAAATGGAATATAAACATCTTGAGTGTATCTCCAAACAGAGGAGGTCTGAAAAATTAGATCCTAACATACAAGAAGTTAACTTCACAGTATTTAGGATAAGATGGAGTGCTATCGACTTGGAGGTGAATTATGCTAACAACTCAACAAGGAAACCAGTTTACAAGCAATGTGCTAAGAGTCACTCAAAAAGGAATAAGCTGGAATGGAGGTATTCTCTGGTTCTCTTTCACTTCCAGTGTTGATACAAAACACACCCTCAAAGGCCCCATCTAGTCTCAACTCTAGCTGCAAGATCCTCCCATAACATCTATTTTCCTGGGCCCTCTTTGGGTCATGCTAAAAGTCAGGAGAAGAAGAAAACCTCAGAAGACACATCCTAGATTAGGCCCTACAGGTTGGACCCCATCCTGATGAGCACTTCTGGTGTTCCTTAAAGCTATCTATCATAGCTCCCCTCCACCGGCAAGGTGAAGGTCACACATACCACTGATGTGTCTGAAAAATAAATTCTTTGGGAGCCTGAGGAATCAGAAATACCTTTTTCCCCTCTTTTAATGGCCTTTACATTACTGTGCCTCTGCCAATGGGGCACAGGGCAGCGTTTTCACTTGGGTCAGAAGGCTGTGGAATTCTTCCACTGCCTGTGAGTGTGCCATAGGGTTTAACACCAGGTGCTGGAAGAGATTGACAGGCTCAGCATTCCGAAACGTCTTGGGGATCGGGATGGTCAGGGGCAGGAAGGTGTTGCCAATGAGGAAATGGTGGAGGGACCTTTGCTGGAGGCCGCGGCCTAGGAACCAGAGGATGTCCTGCAGCCGCTGGGAGAGCATCCCATGCTGCCAGTCCGTCAGAGGCAGCCGCAGCAGCAGATGCATGAGGGCTGTTTTGAAGTGGTAAGAGGTGAGGACGGGGCGCGACGCTCCCTGGGGTAAACTCTGAAGGTCCCGGAGACTTAAGATGATCTGGAGGCACTTGAGATGACAGGTGTTCTCTGGAGCAAAACGCCCTACCAGCTTCAGAAACAAGTGTTCACAGGCTGCAAAGGACTCGGGCCAGTCCACACTGGTGAGTGGTTCCTGGTCTGGAGCCTGACTCACCAGATAGACCAGCGTGTCTTCCCGTTGCACCCCTAGGACCAGGTGGATCGAGAGGAAGCGGCCTGAGCGGTAGTCCAGCCTGAGCTTGCAGGAGCTAGTAGATGGTGGGAGGCTGAGCTTGAAGTCGTACTTATGGGCCACGAGGGCCCAGGCATTGCCCACCATGTTCCGGAACCACTGTACTGTCTTGCACACGTCCAGGTGGGAGCCGGTGCAGAGAGCAACCTTGATGGAGTTGCTGCATTTGCTCAAGATGGCCGAGTGATCCCTGTGGTGGTGCACTAGGCACAGCACATCCCCTAGAAGCTTCTCACGCTTGCATACACATTCCGACTCCACCAGCACACAGCCGCAGCGGCGGCCGAGGGCTGGATCCCTCATCTCCAGCACAAACATAGTACCCTGCGGGGGAACAATGGGCACCAGAATATCAAATTTCTGGGTCTCGTGGAGGGTTCCCCATTTCTCAAAGGCTGCCCCGATGCCCAGGCAGTCCTCCAGCTGTGGGTGAGCCTCCCGGCGGCTGAGCACCCGACAGGCCTCGATGAGGTCATCCACAAAGCTCTCCACAAACTCACAAGTGCAGGGTAGATCACGGGTGACATTCTGGACATAGTGTTTGTAAAAAGAGTCCAGGGCTTCCCGCGAGGGGAAGTCAGTGAGCCAGTTGTAGGAGGTGACAGGCACAACACGGACTTCCTCCTCCTCCTCATCGCTGCTGGAATCAAAGGCCGGCTCATGCTGCATGTTCTGTCGCAGGAGCTCAAAGACGAGAAAAAGGCAAAAGAGGCCAGCATTCCACAGGTTTCCCAGCATCCAGCTTAGTGGCCCCTCCTGGCCACCAGCCTGGAAGGGCCACCCCATGTCTTTATTCCCAAGCACTAACTGATCACTGGCTGTGTCTCCTCTCCAGAAGTTCTCTGCCTTCTGCTTCTGCTCAGCTGCTCGCTTTCTCTCTTCAAACTCTATCTCCAACTGGCGCATCTCCTCACTCATCCGCTTCTCTAGCTGCCGACTTCTGGCTAGTGTGTCCAGATCCATCCGGTCACTGACCATCAGAGGGTGGTGAACTACATACATCACTGCCAGGAACACAAGGCTTATCACAGCCATGGAGGCCGCTGCATCTGGATAAGTAGGAGGGTGGGAGTCAGTGGTGATCTTCAGGATTCATTTGTTCGCCAGTGCATATCCCCCAGCGCCCTGGAACCCCCAAATCCTGGAAGTTAACTACTGAGGAGGAACAGAAAGCTCATAGAGCTGGACTTGGACAGAGCAAGGGTTGGCCCAGGAGGTGGTCTGGGAGAAAGGGGATCAGTCGGAGATGCCACTCAGTCTTTCTCCTTTCTTTCCACATGGTGTGGGTGGTATTTAGGCCTCCAGAATATGGACATAGCACTGTTTTCATTCCTTTGTGGGGGGGGAGGGGGGCCCTTGTGGTAGGATGGCCTCACCAGACTCATCAGTCCACCGTGGGCACCAGGTGCACCCTGCTGATCCCAGAGGTTCCCTTCCACCAGCAGAAAGCACTGATCTGCCTGGGCAACACCTTTCCTCTTGCCAGGCAGCCAGCTCCAAGGCCAAGCTACAGCATCCCACTTCCTCTGTGACTTCACAATCCTCATTCTGCTCACCCTGTGTCATCAAACCACTCAGCCTCTCCTCCCTGGAGCTCAGTGGGGCAACTCCCCGTGAGGGCCAGGGAGGCACAGGGCCACCAGCCTGCTTTCTGCTGCTTCCCGCTGTGCTCTCTGAGGTCCTAAGGCAGCTGCCAGATGCCCCATCGACAGGCCAGGTACACAGGCAGGCACGGATCCACCTCTCAGCTCAGGAAAGCTCGCGAAGAACCAGGTGCCCAAAGCCACTTGACAACTGCAGTAGTGGCCTCCCCAGCCACCACGAGGCCGGAAGCTTCTCAGCTTCTCGCAGTCACCCCACAAGCTACTGGGCTTACCGAGATGATGAAGGACTATGCAATGTGGGCGCTGAAGCCTGGTGGGGGACTCTCCTCCTTTTGGAACTTGGCCTTGCTCAGTCTCACCGCCAGCTCCAGGAGCCCTGTTAAAATTTACAAGGTACCTAGCGGCTGTGGCTCAAAGCAGGGTGCCCTCCCCCCCCATTCATAACTTTCCTAAATTCCACGCCCAGAGATCTGAACTCTCATCCGCCTGCCCTCCGGGGGGGTTTGTCCTGGGACCTGAATCCAGGTTACTCACTGTCGGTGTTAGCTGGAACACAGTCTTAAAGAGGCAGCGCGGCCTGACTGCCCCCGCCTTTTCACCGGCAGGGTGGGGGCTCCGGGTGCCTCGCCGGGGCCGCCCGAGGGAGTGGCCCCGCTCCCCTCTTCCGGGGAACGCACCATGTCGTCGGAGGGTCCGAGGGTCCGAGGGTCTGCGCGCGGCCCGCCCCAGGAGACCCCAGCGTACCGCGCACCCCTCGGAGGTCGCCAGCCCCGCACCGCAGCTCCCGCCGTCCAGGCTCCACCCTGCCCAAGCTCCTCCCAGCCCAGCCCCAACGCCGAACGCGCCGCGGGAGCGCCGCCCTGGGGCCCCGCTGGTCCGGGTCGCGGAGGCGCGCCTTCAGTGCGCCGCACGCGCTCCCGCGGGGTCGTGTGCAGAGCGGAGGGGCTGTGGCTCCACACTCGCAGACGAGTGGGGCGCTTGCACGCCGCAACTGCTCGGCCTCCCGGGGGTGGTGCCAGGGACAACTGCAGTGCCGGCAGCCGGCTTCACGCAGCTCGGTGCACCGAGGGTATACTTACTGGGAATTTAGAATGCACCGTTCTTAAACAGTGACGAGGATGATGGCATAAGGGAGAATTGACCCGGGCAGGGGGGCGTCATTCCCAGTCCGGGCTGGTCCTGTGCAGAAGGGCACAGGAGCTGAGGCGTGTCGTCAGCGTCCGTACTGTGCCTCAACCCCAGTCTATGCCCAGACACAGGTGTCTTTGCTCACCTCCTTCCTGTCGATTGGCTGTCATGAAAGGACAGACGGCCGGCACGCGAAGACCTGGCTTTAGACCTTACTTCCTACTCACTAGCTCCGTGGGAGTAAGAATCCTAAACCTCCAGGGTAACTCTGCTGATGAGATAGGCATATAAAGGAAAAGTTCATTAAGTGTGGAGACTGGGCAAGCCTTATGATCCACTAAGATACCCCACAGAAGGGGTTTCCCAAAAGGATCTTCAGAGTATCAGAAAGAGCCCCCAGCCCTCCTATCCTGTGTCAGCTAACCCCGGAGAAAAAGTGAAGTGCTATCTTTTCATACTTACTAGCTAAAGTCCTGCTGAAAGACAAATCTCAGCCCTCCTTATCCAGTGGCAATGTACAGAGGGGCCCAAACAGCTTGGACAGTGCTTCCAAAAACACGGACTTATTTCACTGTAGGAAGGGGAAAGACTGTCTTCGGGCTGGCCATGACTGAAGTTCCAAAGTTTTTATTAACTTAGAGGCTACTACCACTAAACATTAGCAAAATCACACAGTGACAATGAATTTCTCTTTATTTCTTAGCTTATGACAATGTTGGGGTGAAAAAAAAACACATTCTAGAGTGTGCAAACAGTGCTACTGAAAGCCATGTGTTTAGGGGCGCCTGGGTGGCTCAGGTGCTTTCAGCACAGGTCATGATCTCCAGGTCCTAGGATAAAGCCCTATGTTGTGTGTGTGTGTGTGGGGGGGGGTCCTGACTCAGCAGGGAGTCTGCTTCTCCTCTGCCTCTCCCCCTGCTCATGCTCTCTCTTTATATCTTTGTCTCAAAATAATAATAATAAAGGGCACCTGGGTGGCTCCGTGGGTTTAAGCCTCTGCCTTCCGCTTAGGTCATGATCTCAGGGTCCTGGAATAGGGGCCCACCATGGGCCCTCTGCTTGGCAGGGAGCCTGTTTCCTCTCCTCTCTCTGCCTGCCTCTCTGCCTACTTGTGATCTCTCTCTGTGAAATAAATAAATAAAATCTTTAAAAAATAATAATAAAGCCATGTGTTTAAAGGTGTGTGTTCAAATAAGGGTTTGTTTTAAAAGTGATCGCCCTGTTAGAAGACATTTGCTAGTTCATGCACACGAAGTTGGTTGCTATAGCAAATAGGTTTCAAGCTAGAGAACTATAATCCATGTAAAAAATCACACTTAAATCAACAAGAAGCCCTCTAGCAGTGAATATTTCTTGGCCTGCTTTTGGTAATTTTTCTGCTTTGGTGTGATATGAAGTGATTTGTTGACTTAATGGGATTAAAAGAAAACCAAGTTATTTGGATAACCTGGCCTTCATGTTAATTGGTGACTATACATAAATGGCATGAGTAAACTGTAGTAGTGGCCATTCATTTTAACAACTGAATTCCTCTGTGGTGGGACTTCACCTTTGTCAAGCAAGGAAACACGGTAGTTCCCCCCCAAAAATAATTTTAATCATTAAAAAAGTAAGCACATAGAAAGTAAGTACCTATGTAATCATGGACGATTCTACCTCTTGGCCTGCAAGACCTAAAATATGTTCAAGACTTATTGTTTATTGGAGCACCTGATTGACTCTGGTGAAGAAGCATGCAACTCCTGGTCTCAGGGTTGTGAGTTTGAGCCCCACGTTGAATGCAGGTAGAGATTCCTTAAAGAAAAAAAAAAGAGAATTAGTGTTTTGGTAAGAACAATTTGGTAAGAACAAAGACTTCAAAACACTGGGAGAAATATCCGTAATCTAAAAACAAGTCACGTGATTCTGAGTGATTTTCTTTGGCTTGATGAATCAGTCAATGTTACTAATACTGCTCAGCTGCTATTGTTTATTCAGGAAGCCAATGCAGAGTATGCAATTACTGAAGCAAATTAGACTTAATGAATAGTCTGCATGGGACAACTAGAGGCAAGAATATCTAGAAAGAAGCTGAGAAAACATTAATTCAGTACAACCTGATGTGGAATTCGCTAATATGTTACCACTGATGGTAATAAAAATATTTTTTATTTTTAATATAAAGGCTTAGATAGACAAATTTATAAAGTTTGTGAAAATATCAGGTGTTTAAAGCTTATGGTTATTCATCATATTATTCATTGGCAGATACTTTGTGGAAAATATCTGAATCTGCTATGTATTCGTGAACCAGTAATGTCAATGGTGAACTTTGTTCATTCTCATGGACTGAAAAATCATCAGTTCTGGGAATTGTCATCAGAAGTGGACACAGAGTATCTTGACTTTCCCTACCATCACTATCAGTTTGCAATCTTTTTGAGTTTGGGGCTGAGACTAAAATTTTTCTAAACAAGAACTACCTTCAACTACTCTTACAAACGCTGAATGACTTTGGAAATCAGCTTTTGGTTGCAGACTTGATACTGGAGTTTTTTTGAGTTGTTGTACTTTTGTTTTGTGTAAGTAGGCTCTGTGTCCAGCATGGAGCCCAATCTGGGGCTTGAACTCATGACCCAGAGATCAAGAACTGAGCCAAGGTCCAGAGTCAGACGCTTTACTGACTGAGCCACCCAGGGGCCCCTTGATACTGTTTCTTAATGAAGTCAACAGAAAATTACAAGACAGAATCATGTTTATATGTAAAATTTATTCTCTGATGAAATCATTTTCACAAACTTTGAATCACAAGATGATATCAAGCTGCTTTTTAAAAACTACCTGTGCTGTCAAAAATAACACAAGAAGCAAGATATCCATTCCTACATAAATTTGTAGCAGATACATTTTCTGAGCTCAGACCATATCTAGTTCCAGCAGTATGTCAGACATCAGTGCAAGTGGAAAGAACACCTCTATATTTCAAAATCCATTTAACTGTGCAATTGAGAATCTTCCACACAATGTTCAATTAGAAGTGATGAATCTGCAGTGTGATGACATACTAAAGAGGCAAATAAGAGAAGAATCTAATTATATAAGAACGAACATGCTCAATTAAAATCATATGCTTGTGGATTAATACATCAACATTTGTTAGTAACTATATTGAAAAACATTTTCAAAGAGGCAATATTGTAATAAATCATTACAGATCAGCATTTAGAGTTGAACATTTGCAATCAATTTCAGTGATAGGAAACATTAACCCTGAGCCCTAACTAAGTGATGTGTTATTTTGAAAAAATAATAGAATCCTGTTCTTTCCACTAGAAGCTCCATACTACCAAAAAAATGCACTCAATCATTATTACACTGTGAATTTTGTCAATAAAATTTTGTAGAAATTTATTTTCTCTCATTATGTAAATTCCTACATAATTCTCAGTTCTGTTTCTTGGCTGGCAAACACTGAAACATTTACTCTCTGGCCATTTACAGAAAGAGTTAACAGTCCTTTGTTTCTTTCTTCCTTTTTTTTTTTCTTTTTTTTAAAGATTTTATTTATTTGACACAGAGAGAGAGAGAGAGAGAGAGAGAGCACAAACATGCAGAGAGGCAGGCAGAGAGAGAGAGAGGAGGAAGCAGGCTCCCTGCTAAGCAGAAAGCCCGAGGCGGGCCTCGATCCCAGGGACCTGAGATCATGACCTGAGCGGAAGGCAGAGGCTTTAACCCATTGAGCCACCCAGGCGCCCTCTTCCTTTTTTTTTTTTTTTTTTTAAGATTTTATTTGACAGAAATACAGCTAGAGAGGGAACACAAGCAGGGAGCGTGAGGGAGGGAGAAGCAGGCTTCCCACAGAGCAGGGAACCCAATGCGGGGCTCTAACCTGGGACTCTGGGATCATGACCTGAGCCAAAGGCAGATGCTTAATGATTGAGCCACCCAGACGCCCCAGTCCTTTGTTTCTAAGCAGTGAAATGTGCATATTTCCCCAAAAATTCATTTTTAAAGTTTTATCTTTTTGTAAAAATGACACATGCTTATTGTAAAAATGCATATTACATAGGAGAAATAGGAAAAGAAGCTGCTCTCATACCCCACTACCCAGGCATAAGTGTTACAGATTTGAGGAGTAGCTTCTAGACATGATTGTGCCAGTATATCCACAAATGTGACCCTTGGAGCACTAGTTGCTCAAGTTGACCCCCCACAGACAGATTTGTATAATGTTTCTTGATAATTTTTTTTAAAGCCTTTATTCATTTATTTGACAGAGAGATCACAAGTAGACAGAGAGGCAGGCAGAGAGAGAGAGGAGGAAGCAAGTTCCCTGCAGAGCAGGGAGCCCGATGCGGGCCTTGATCCCAGGACCTTGAGATCATGACCTGAGCCGAAGGCAGAGGCTTTAACCCACTGAGCCACCCAGGCGCCCACTTGATAATTTTTTAAAAACTCATAAAAACAGGATGCCTGTGCGGCTCTGTTGCTTAAGAGTCTGCTTTTTGGGGGGTGGAGGGATGGGAGAGCCTGGTGGTGGGTACTGGGGACACCTAAAGCGTGGAGCACTGGGTGTGGGGAATGGGGAATGAATCTTGGAACACTGGAAAAAAAAAATTTAGTAACAATAAAAAAAAAAAAAAAAGAGACTGCCTTTTGCTCAGGTCATGATCCCAGGGTCCCGCTCAGCGGGGAGCCTGCTTCTCCCTCTTGCTCTCACTCTGCCACCCCCCTGCTTGTGCCCACTCTCTCAGATAAATAAACAAAATCTTAAAAAAAAAAAAACTCTTGTAAACACAAAACAAAAATGATCATTGTTAAAAGTTTGAAAAATACAGAAAAGTTTAAAAAATCAATTTTTTAGGGGCGCCTGGGTGGCTCAGTCATTAAGCTTCTGCCTTCAGCTCTGGTCATAATCTCGGAATCCTAGGGACGAACCCCACATCGGGCTTCCTGCTCAGTGGGAAGACTGCTTCTCCCTCTCTCACTCCCCCTGCTTATGTTCCCTTTCTAGCTGTGTTTCTCTCTGGCAAATAAATGACTAAAAACTTTTTAAAAAATCAGTTTTTAAAAAATCACTCTTAATCCTGTGGTATCAGGATCCCCAGGAGGATGTGATGGCATACTCATGTTGGGTAACTGAGGACAGTTTAATTGAGGAACAAAAGAGTTCCAGGGTTTGGGGAAAACTGCAAGGGACAGTTATTGTTCCTGGAGCTAGACCGACAGGGAGCCTACCTCTGGGTAAGGGTCAAGAGGAGGGAGTGATTTGTTACCAAAACTTGAAGAGAGTACCTGTATGGAGAAGATGCCTGATAAGAAAATGTGGTCTTCAGTTGAGAGAATGAAGCCAACCCTGTGGGACACCACAGGAAGAGAGCTGAGTTCTCTTGAAACTCATTTCCTGCTGAAGCCTCCCATTGGCCAAAAACAACTGGAAGGCAGAGAACAAGGGAGCCCCTTGATTTGGTCCTTCTGGGGCAGTGTGTGGCCCTAGGGGCATAGAGCAAGAAGGAGAAAGAGAGGAGAGGATCTGCAGGGGCAGAAAGAGATGCACACGTCACTGCCAAAGCTCCCCAAACTCAACTGCAGTGAGCACCATCTGTGAGCTTGTGCTCAGAGACGAACTGCTTCAGCTGTGTATAGACACGTTTGGATCCCTACTCTTCAGACCACGGTGCTCTCCTCCTCCAAAAAGAATCAGAACACCTCGGATGGTGCAGCACAACAGGTCAGGACATCCAAAAAGTTGGGTAAGCCTATGACATCTCACTGATGTTAGAAAGAAAGCCATTTATTAGACCTGTCTCAGGTGCTGTTAGAAAAGGTGCAAAGGGGCCACACAGAGAGAACGCCCACTGCTAGTGTGAAGGGCAGATGGTTGCAGGAAAAAAAGCCATTATGGCCATTGGAGAAGGTGAGCCATGAATTGTGAAAAAATTTTTTTAAATCTTTGATTTATTTGACAGAGAGAGAGACAGAGCAGGAACACAAGCAGGGGGAGTGGGAGAGAGAGAAGCAGGCTTCCCCCACAGCAAGGAGCCCAATGCGGGGCTCCATCCCAGGACTCCAGGACCATGACCTGAGCCAAAGACAGATGGTTAACGACGGAGCCACCCAGGCACCACTGTGAAAATATTTTTTAAATGATATGAAGTTTTTGTAAAAGATTCCTGTGGTGCACCCATGTGTTTTTAATTTTTTTTTAACCAAAATTAATCAAATCACGACACAAATCTTACTCATGTTTTGGTCATTACACAATAAACTGAAAAATATAGAAATATACTGTATGCATAAAAAACAGAATGTGTAAGTCTACATTAAAGTGTAGTAAGTGAAAAAAAGCAGGTTACAAGACCACGCTAGGGCTTCATCCCCTTGGGTGTGTGAATTATATACCTAAGAAAAAAAGTTTCAAAGGGGGGATTCCGAAATGTTTACAATGATCCTCTGATGATGGAGAGACTGATTACGGGTGACTTTTACCTCTCCCTGTGCCTTTTTCAAACTAGTTAACAATGATCTGGTAGTATTTTCACATTATAAAAAATACCATTCAGACAGTGCCCAGCTGTGAGTGAATGAGCTGTGTGCTCAAAGCTCTAGTGTGAATTAGTTGAAGAGAGCTCACATTGTGTTTTCTATAAACGCAGGTGGGACCACGGTAGCGTGTTTAACGCGGGACCCGCTTTGCGCCCGGCGCCGGCGTCTAGGCGGTTCCCGAGACACGGGCTTGGGGCTTCCTCCTCCCGGTCAGTTCCCTTAGCTCCACGAGCGCCCTCCCCAGGCTGGGACTGCCCCGCAGCCTCGCATCGCCGCGCTCCCCTCAACGCTGCGCCATTAAGGTCAGGTGTGCTTTTCCGCTGCTCCAGGCCCTCAGCCCCTGGACCACTCCCCCGCGACACACCGCTTACCACCCTCGAGTTGGGAGTTGGGGCGTCACAAGGACGCCGGCGCACCGTTGTCAGAGCTGGCGACTCTCGGGAAAGTGGAGAGCCTCTGAAAGAGGATCTGGGCCAGCACTTCACTCCATGCCCCATGCAGATGGCTGAGGGGTAGTTAGATGTCCTAGATGAAGAGATGGCATATTAGTTTGCTGGAGCTGCCATACAATTTTGGTAGCTTAATACAACAAAAATTTATCCTCTCGTAGTTCCGGAGGACAGAAGTCCAAAATGAAGGTACTGGCACAGCCATGCTTCCTCTGAAGGGTATAGAGAAGCCTTGCTTTTTCTTTGGCTTGTAGCTGTAGCATTCCAAACTATAACTCCATCTGCCCATCACCTTCTCCCTGTGCCTTCTCTGTCCCCTGCAAGGAGCCTGTGGTTAGATTTAGGGACCGACCTAATGCACATGGTCTCATTTTGGTCCTTATCTTAACTACATCTGCAAATACCCTATTATCTGCAAACACCCTATTTTCTTTTTTAATATTTTACTTATTTATTTCACAGAGAGAGCAGGAGTAGGCAGAAGGAGAAGCAGGCTCTCCTCTAAGTAGGTTGCCCAACGCTGGCCCATCCCAGGATCCCAGGATCATGACCTGAACTGAAGGCAGAGGCTTAACCGACAGAGCCACCTGGGCACCCTCAAAGACCCTTTTTTCAAAAAAGCTCTCATTCCTGGGTTCTGAATGGACATGAATCTTTTGGGGGTGGGGACACTATTTAACTTTATATAGACAGGCATACAGATGAATGGATTAAAAGGTAGACACTGCATGGGGGTATCACAGGCTGAATTGTGTCCCCCCAAAACTCTATGCTGAAGACCGAACCCTCAGTACCTCAGAATGCCACTCTATTTGGAAATAGAACCTTTGCAGATAAATGATATGTCGAGATGAGGTCATCAGGGTGGGTCCTAATTCAATAGGGCTGGTGTCCTTATAAAGAGGGAAACTCCTTACACCATTAAAAAAGAGAGAGAGCGGGACGCCTGGGTGGCTCAGTTGGTTGGGCGACTGCCTTCAGCTCGGGTCATGATCCCGGAGACCCGGGATCGAGTCCCATGTCGGGCTCCCTGCCCGGCGGGAGGCCTGCTTCTCCCTCTCTCACTCCCCCTGCTTGTGTTCCCTCTGTGGCTCTGTTTCTCTCTGTCAAATAAATAAAATCTTAAAAAAAAAAAAAAAAAGAGAGAGAGAGCAAGTATTACAAGTGTTGGTGAGAAAGTGGAGAAACTGGAATCCCTGATTACTGTTAACAAGCATGTAAAATGGTGTAACCACTATGGAAACCAATGGAAGTTCCTCAAAAAATTAAAAATAGAACTACCAGATAATCCAGCAATTCCACTTCTGGGTATGTACCCCCAAAGAACTGAAAGCAAGGTCTTGAGAAGATATTTGTACACCCATGTTCATTACAACATTTTTTCACAATAGCCAAAGGGCAGAAACAGCTCATGTGTCCCTTTGGGACAGCCACACTGAAAATTATCTTGACCCAGACTGGAGGGCTGAGGTCTGTGGGCAAGTCCTGGCTCTGCCACCAGCTTATTCTGTGACGTGGGCAAGTCACTTCCTGTCACTCTGGCCCTCTGCTCCTGATGTGTAAACATTGGAGTTGAATGGAACTCTTCCAGCTGGCGTGGCGTTCATCTACTGAGAACAATGGCCCCAGTATACCAGCCAGGCAAAAGCATGCCTTTCATGCCTCAGACTCATTCAGCCTCAAGAACTACAGGAGCCAACTCCCCCAGAGTAGCCCAGGGACACTGATATCAGACTTGTGATGTCAGCACCCACTCACTGGCCAAAAGACCCCAAGTCCCCTCTCTTAAATTGTCATTAAATGATTATTTGAAAAGACACAAGAGGCTGAGATGAGGGTCCCATCCTCCTTTCCTAACTGTGACTCAATCAACCTTGTGCCCAGCACCCACCAAGCAGGCCCTGACCTCAACCCATCAGCCTCTTAGGGCAATGTATTCCTCTCCATTCAGCTGACCCAGGCTAATCCTCTTGCCAGACACTAAGAGTCCATGGGGCTCCCAAGCTAGGCTGGCACTGGCCTCCTCCTGCTTTGTCTCCTCTCTTATCTCAAGGATGGCCCCACTTGTCAGAGCTGTGCCTTCCCCAGTTTCCAATCTGCTACCTACTCTGGACTGTGGACTGCTGCCTGACTTGCTCCTGAATGTTAACACATGGCACTTGCAAGGACAGTCCCCTAGACTTAGTCACTAGCTGGATTCTAATTTCTTTTTCCAAAAGATATCAGCAAAAATAATTTTTTCCCATCTTGGATTTTTTACTAGAGTATATTTCTGGTTGGTGACATTTTCTCAGACTCTAAAACTGTAACACACATGTTATAGCAATTATACGAATCTTTATGGGGCCACAGGAAGTGAATACTCAGGTTGGGCTGCCCTGGCAAATCCAGGTGAACAGCCAACAGGACTATGCCCTGGATTTTGCCCTATCCCCTATTCACTTACTTCCCTAAATCCCCCTTTCCTGTCTTCTGGGTCTAAGTGTCTGGCCCCGCCACCCCTAACCCCAAGTCCCAGCACCAGCCCTTGGAACAAGCAGGCATCAGATTTTAGGGAATGAATTGATGCACCTGGGCCTATCACCCATCCTAATCCACTCACTGTCCCTTTCTTGGGTTTTTATTTTGTTTTGTTTTGTTTTGTTTTTTACCTCATCAGACACTCTGCCCGGGCTAGGCCTTTGGCTCCTGTCCTCAAAGTGCATTGTTATAGCAGAAATGCAAAGAGAAATAAAAGAAACTTATTCTTGCCATGAAGGAGACACAAATTATCTGAGCTGGGAAACAAGGAGAGGGGGAGAGAGGCATAGAAAGGTTAGAGACTAGGGCGGGTAGTGAAGGAGTAGTTTTAGGCCATTATTGCTCTGGCCTAAAACCCCCAGAGAGGGCCAATGGGGAGGAAAAAAATAATTTTCCCCCTACCCTCTAGGTTCTCTGTGGGAGCATTGTAATAAGACAGATTAACAAGAGAAAAACCAACAATTTTAATAACATGCATACCTCATGTATACATTAGGAGATACCCAGGGAAAGATAAGTAACTCTCTAAGATGGCTTAGAAGTCAGGCTTAAATACCACCTTTAGCTACAGACAAAAGAAAGAAGGTTGTGGGGGAGCCCAGTCATGGGAGATGCCTAGGTAAAGTACAGAGAATAAGAGTGAGCTTTTTTTCTGCAGATTTAAGTGCCTTCTCCATTAATAAGAGTTTCTTTTGATTCAAGCCATTCTCTTTCTGGTGCAGAGAGGGAGATGCCTTTATAAATGGAGATTTATTTAATAAGGTAAATTTCCCTTATAAAAGGAAAACTTCTGCTCTGTTTTCAGAGCTTCTCCTGTATCTGCTGTTTCTCAAAATAATCAGCTCCAAATTATCCTAAAGCCAGGTGCCTGGGTGGCTCAGTCGGTTGAGTATCTGTCTCTTGATTTTGGCTCAGGTCATGAGCTCAGTGTCCTGGAAGAGAGCCCTGAGTTGGGCTCTGTGCTCTTTGGGGCATCTGCTTGAGATTCATTGTCTCTTTCTCAAATAAATAAATCTTAAGAAAAAAATCCTAATGCCAAAGAGACATATTTTGGGGTGGTACTTTCTGGTCTTGTACAGTGTGATAGTTTAAGGACTAGAGAGCTGCAAAGAGAACAGCACAGGATCTCTGAGGTGGGTAGAGTGGCCAGGAGAGCCCTCCAGCAAGCTTCCCTGAGCCCTCAGAGGAATGGAAGAGACACTGAGCATGCAAGAGGGAAGAATTCTGGATCCCAGAGCCATACTCAGTACCTGCATGAGCCAGTGAATGGGGACAGAGGGCCAAGGGGTGAGTTCTTTCTGAGAGCCTAAGGGCACCTTGAAGAAGGGGGGAATGTGGGAAATATAATAAACAACAAAATCTTCTTCCAACTCAAAAATATCTCCACAAAGGTAGTAGAAAAAGAAAAGCAGTTTTATTATTGAATAAACATTAAATCAGTGAAGGAAATCAATGTCACTCCAAAATATGCCTTTTGTCATAAAAATTATGTTGAACTGAAGGTAATTAGGAAACAAAAAATGCAGGAAAATCTGTCTTCTCTACTATTTCCCTTTTATGCCTAAAGGCAGTACATAAATTCTCCCTTTACTGGAGACAGATTCTTATCAGCCTAGAGACAGCACCAGAGGAGTCTGCAAGCACACCTTACTCCATTAGCTTCTCCCTGTACATCTCCCTTCCCACAGTTTGCTGCCCTTGGAAGCTTAATACTACTTTCCTTCATCCTGTCATTTCTCCACAAATTGATTGTTCTTTTCTTTTTTAAGGATTTATTTATTTATTTGACAGAGAGAGAGAGAGAGATCACAAGTAGGCAGAGAGGCAGGCAGAGAGAGAGGAGGAAGTAGGCTCCCCGCTGAGCAGAGAGCCCGGATGCGGGCCTCGATCCCAGGACCCTGAGGTCATGACCTAAGCTGAAGGCTGAGGCTTTAACCCACTGAGCCACCCAGGCGCCCTGTTCTTTTCTTTTTTAAGATCTATTGAGAAAGACAGACAGACAGACAGACAGCTCAAGTCAGGGGAAGGGCAGAAGGAGAGAGAGTCTCAAACAGACTCCATGTTGAGTGCAGAACTGAAGGCAGGTCTGGATCCTACAACCCTGAGATGATGACCTGAACAGAAATCAAGAGTTGGACACTGAACTAACTGAGCCACCCAGGTGCTCCTACAAACTGATACTTCTTTACTGAAACTGCGTCATAACCAGAGTTCTAAGCCACTACTTTGAGTTACTCTTCATTTAGGTTTCTCCCACTGTACAGGTTAATAAATTATTTTTGTTTTGTTAGAGTCCCAGCTGAAAATCCGAAACAGTTAGAAATAAAGTTTTGCCTGCCCTACCCGAGAATGTGATACACTGACTCTCTTGGGGTTTTTTTGTTTGTTTGTTTTTTTAATAGTCTCTACTCCCAGCATGGGACTCAAACTCACAAGCCTGAGATCAAGAGTCACCAGTCAAGTGCCTCAATATTATCTATGTATCTATCTATCTATCTGTCTGTCTATCTATCTATCATCTATCTATCATCTATCTATCTATCTATCTATCTATCTATCTATCTATCTATCATCTATTTATTTATTTAGAGCATGAGCAGAGGAGAGGCAGAGGGAGAGGAGGAGAGAGCATCTCAAGCAGTCTCCACACTGAGCATGGAGCACGACATGAGGCTCGATCCCATGAGCCTGAGATCATGACCTGAGTTGAAATCAAGAGTCAGATACTTAACTGACTGAGTCACCCAGGCATCCCTTGCATTTCAGAAAGATAGCTTCTAGGTCTCTGCGGAAACATTCCTGAGCCAGGAGATTGGCCAGAGTGCTAATGGTTTATTTAGTCATTATAAAGATTTACGTACCTTGAAATGGACAGAGAAAAACATTCTGAAAAGAAAGGGAGTAAATTAAAGGAGAATTAAGCATCTTATTTGTAATTTATGTCTGGCCTTCTGGGGACCTGACTGAGCCAACCTACACTTGTCTGGGCTTGTCCTGAATTGACCAGGGCAATTTCTGCCATATAATGGAATGGAAACTTAAGCCAGGAATTCAATTCAAATGGAGATTTTTTATTTTCGCATATCTGATTTCCTGCTGTACACCAGTTAAAGCATTAAAGGTAAATGAGGTTTAATTCTCACCAAAACACATGGCTTCTGACTAGGAAGAGATAGAGGAGCTACCTCTCAGGGAAGCCAAAACACACTTACCTTTGCTCTGACACTTTACCTGGAGGGCACAGCATAGCATGTGGCAGTCACATTCCCATCCCTGACACACACCTGCGGGTCATAGCTCCGTCAGAAGCCCTGCCTAACACTTTCCGTGGCTCTTGCTGCTTTCTGGCTAAAGACCATGTGTCTGCCCTAACTCAGGCCCCAGGAGTATATCTGAGTCCAGCCTGATGCCTGGGCCACTCTGAGCTCCCTTTGGTTCCTTGAGAGCACAAGGCTATTCCCTCTGGTGAAATCCTACTTACCCACCAGGTGCAGCTGGAAGGGCACTCCCTCTGGGGGCCTTCCCTGACTCTCCCAGGACTGGGTTAGGTGCCCCCTTCATGCGCTGTCCCTCCCATAACCCCTTGAGGAAAGGGCCCTTCCTTTCCATCTCTGGTGCTGCAGTAGATGCCAATTAGAGCTGAATGAGTGAATTGTGGGAAGGTAGGTAACCAAGGCCTCCCTTACCCAGGGCAGTCCACCACACCTGTTCCTCTCTTAGGGCCAGCAGCGTGCAGTGAGGCCCACCTGATGAGCAGCAGGGCATCACCGTGTCCTGGAGCTGATCTGGGTATTTTGCATCTAGCACACTCTGCCTGGCTGCCTGGGCCACTGCATTCTGTCCACCGCCTGTCAGATATAGAGTAGCTTCTTGGCTCACATGGGGAGAAGGATGGTTGGACAGATGGACAAATGGGAAGACTTACACCTCAGGGCCACAGTCTCCTTTGTGGGGGTTCCCCAAATCTCTCAGCCCTTCTTGCCTGCCTGGTGGGAATGGCTCGACCAGGAGAGTGACCAGAGGGTGATTAGGAGGGTGCCTGAGTCAGCCTGGGAGTACTCGCATGACAGAGCCCAGAACCTGGACACAGTGAATTTTAGGACAATGGAGGAGAGGCAGGATGGCCTGTGGGAACCCAAGATGGCACCCAGCCACACTGCCCTTAGGGCCATGCTCATGTACTGTTATATTGGGCAGGCCTCACTGTGAGCAACTTGAGTTTGTCTCAGTAGGTGAAGGGTTAAGGCAGGACTTGCTCCATTAATTTTGACTAAAATGGCGTCTTTGGGATAGAATTAGCACTTTACTACATAGGGGAGGAGAAACTTTTCCTCTTGCACTTTTAGGTTCTGCACCCAAGTCCTGCAAATTAAACTAATGAAAGAGAGATTAGTAGGAGAAAAGGTATGTAAGTTTTATTTTATGTGCATGGGGACTTCACAGAAAAGAAGTGAAAAGCCCAAAAAAGGTGTTGGACTCTGGCATTTTATATACTATTTTAATAAAGGGTGATAAATTATGAAGAAGTGACTAGACAAAGGAAAGGGGGTTTGGGCTCCTAGGGGCTGTAAATTATGGGGAGGTGACCAGGAAACGTAGGGTAAATTAGGGTTGTTAAGGAAGGTTTGTTACTCAGACTCATCTCTGCAGTCTCCAGTCTTGTTATGGGAGAGGGAACTGTGTTACAAATGGAAATTTACCTCCTGCTCTTTGGGATAAAGGGTTAGAGCAAAGAGTTCTACCTGTGCCTGGTGCTTCTCAGTTGCCTTCAGCTCAAAATAATCCTTATGCCAAATTGGCCTATTGTGGGGTGGCATATTCTGGACCCCTTCAACTGCATTAGCCGAACAGATCATCGCAAACCTACATACTTTTGGCACCTTGTTTTTATAGGGTATGGAGAAGCTAAATATATTTGGGTTTGTTAATAAACATGAAAAACTGTCCTGTGAAGAAACATGTTTCTATTCATAAAATTGGCTAGTCTGCTCATACAGACCTTCTGGTATGTCCACTAACTAGTTTTCTCTTTAAGAGAAAAGGTTACAGGGGCGCCTGGGTGTCTCAGTTGGTTAAGGAACTGCCTTTGGCTCAGATTATGATCCTGGAGTCTGGGGATCCAGCCCCGCATCAGGGTCTCTGCTCGATGGGAAGCCTGCTGCTCGCTCTCTAGCTGTGTTTCTCTCTGTCAAAAAAATAATAATAAAAGAAAAGAAAAGAAAGGTTACAAACAATTAAAAATTGTAATCAACATATGTAGTTAAAACTACTAAATAGTAAGGGTGAAGTAAAATAAAACAACTGCGGGCAGAGTCTGCAAGAAGAGTAGGATGGGGCGCCTGGGTGGCTCAGTAGGTTAAAGCCTCTGCCTTCAGCTCAGGTTATGATCTCAGGGTCCTGGAATGGAGGCGGGCATCTGGCTCTCCACTCAGCAGGGAGCCTACTGCCTCCTCTCTCTGCCTGCCTCTCTGCCTACTTGTGATCTCTCTCCCTCTCTGTCAAGTAAATAAATAAAATATATATAAAAAAAGAAGAGTAGGATGTACTTATTCATAAAGATAAGTATGAAGGATGTGCTTTTGTTGTGAGGAAAAGAGTTATTTTATTTTATTTTATTTTTTTTTTTATTGTTACTTAAATTTTTTTTTCAGTATTCCAAGATTCATTCCCCATTCCCCACACCCAGTGCTCCATGCTTTAGGTGTCCCCAGTATCCACCACCAGGCTCTCCCATCCCTCCACCCCCCTCCCTCCAAGTCCCTCAGTTTGTTTCTGTGTCCAGAGTCTCTGTTGTTTCGTTTCTCTCCCTGGATTACCCTACTTCCCATTTACTTTCCTTCTCCCACTGTCCTGAATGACCGGTTGTTCCAGAATGAAAGGAGGAAAATATAGAAAAAGAGACAAACACCTAAATGAATTAAGAAAATTGTAAAAGTTTTGCAGAAAATAGTTATGGGACTGAGTTAATTGATAAAGCATGATTACAACTATTATTCTGGAACATTGACATCTTTAGAGTTCTTTCAGAAATTTCACTTAAACTGTCTATAACTTATAACAGTTTGGTAGATGATACTTTTGGAAACAGAAATCAAATGTTTATCTCATGTCATCAAGCTGAATAAGACCTGGACGGATTTATTTTAAGGTATTAAAAAAAGAGCCTTAATAACAAACTTAAAAACAAACATGCTGGTGCAAAACTGAACTAAAATATGGTTTCTTTCTGTTAAAATGACAGTTTCTTGAGATTATCAGTCTGCTCTTAATAAGAGATTGTAAAAGTTTCTTCTGTACTTTTTAGTAATCTGCCTAGGACACCAAGATCTTATCAGAATAATTTCTTGTGCTTTATGCTATCCTTTATCATATCTTTAATTATTTAAGAGAATCAAGACTTTTCACATTGAAGAGACCTAAGGTTTTTGTTTTGTTTTTTTTTACATTTTTGATATTTTTTTCTTTCCCAAATGAAGTTTTCTGACCTCAGATTAACTTTGGGACTTCCTAGAGAGTTCCTGGAAAAGAAACTTTGTTCTTTCACCTTGTAGTCAAACAGATGTTAAAGTAATTAGGTTTATTTGATTTGTTAAATTGCATAATAACAAGGCGTTGTCAAATAGAACTTTTAACCTTCCTAGGTTGTATTTGTATGGGTAAATATTATTAATGCAAAATATTTCACAAACTGTGTAATGTTTATAAAAATTTGTTAAGACCTTTGCTATCCATGCTATGTCTTGATATAATGTCATCAGTCAGAATCCTGGTTATTATTTTTGTTATGTGTCATAGAAACAATGAAATTTTCTTGTCAAATGACCTCTCATCTCATCTTTAGAAGCTGACAAGTTCATTGAACTGCTAACCCAGGCTCAAATAGAACAAGAATTGATCACATGGGACTGAGTTAATTGATAAAGCATGATTACAACTATTATTCTGGAACATTGACATCTTTAGAGTTCTTTCAGAAATTTCACTTAAACTGTCTATAACTTATAACAGTTTGGTAGATGATACTTTTGGAAACAGAAATCAAATGTTTATCTTTTCTCCCTATTTGATCCCTTGAGAATTCAGCAATTCTTGTTGAATATTCTTATTTTTGTGGCAATATAATTCCTTGCCTAAGTTCAACAGGAATCTGTTCTTGTAACACAACACAACTAGTTAAATTTGGACAACATTAGTTAAATAACCAAGGCTTTGGGTGAGTGCCATATTTCAGAATGATGCAGAGAATCCAATAGCACCCAAAGTTCTACAGAACCAGGCTTGACTTTATGCAGACAACGCTTACAAAGTCTTCTTGGAAAAATCTGCCTGGGACCTAGCTTACAGGTTCCCAGACTTACAGGTGACTAAGGAAGGTCACTTCTTGGCAGGACCAGGAACCTCAGGTTATTCGGGGGATTCCAGAACAGAGGAATTCATCCAAATTGATAGGTACTGCAAGTGAAATCTTGTGGAAAATTTCCGGCTTGGCTTCCTCGCCTGGAAGGGATTTTAAAAATCTAATCTGAGATTCTTTATGAAAAGTTCCAGCAAAGGGAACTCAAAACTGCCTGTGTAGTCAATCACCATTCTTGCTGCACTTATGTGGATAATCAGGCCAAACTGTATAAGGCCAGGTCTACCTTGTAAATAAGAATGCAAAGCAAGTGACTGTGTTTGTTTCCATGGAAAACTACAGCGCACCCTTGTGGGCTCCACTGCTCACGTTCTGCCACTCCTTACCAAATACTCAGTTCTTCTAAGTTCCCCCCGTATCTAGCTACAAGTCTCCAAACTGAGGCTTCCAGTTTTTCCTCCCACCCTCCTGACTTGGCATTGCGGAAACTA
Source organism: Spilogale gracilis (assembly GCA_004023965.1). Lineage (NCBI taxonomy): Eukaryota > Metazoa > Chordata > Mammalia > Carnivora > Mephitidae > Spilogale > Spilogale gracilis. The sequence goes on along the minus strand of PITA01013672.1, from coordinate 11,483 downwards.
AGACCACCCTCTTCCCAAAGCCCTGCAAGCTAAAGCTGGAGGACTTGACATAAACCTCAAAGAAATCACTTTCATGCCTGCCATGCAGAAACCACCAGGTCACTCAGGACCACCACCAAACACATGGTCTTCAAACTGAAGACCAAGGAATTCGTTGCATTACCAGTCCCATCCTCAAGCCCAACATCTGGAAATCACAACTGGCTTATCTCTGGATTCAGAGACTAGGCTTCCAACCATTAACCTTCTTTCCTTTTATTTTTATAGAAATTCCTTTCCTTAAAGGGAATGAAATGCTCACACCATCCAGCACATATCCACTACTGCTCAGTCCAAGTAGATGGTACAGCCGATCCTTAATGAGCAAAAGGCAACTAAGTGTGAAAATGGACGTCTATTGCTCAAAGAAGAATGTCACTCCTCTCCTTGGACAAGAGGGGGACTGACAAAGTCTCTCCCTGACCAAACGTGAATCAGCCTCCTCTGTGCTCTTTACAATGAGTTTTGGACTTCCGTGTTCATCATTGGACTTGACTTTTGGACTTCCATAGTCATCATTGGATTATCCAGTTTTATAAGCACTCTGTTCAGTCAGGCTAGCCTGAGTCCCGCCTCCACATGTGATCACTCTCAACATCTGATCAGGTTTCTCAATCATCACTGCTTGCAGATGTCTGGTCACCCTGCCTGCTCCCTTCAGCAAGAATCCTGTTAGATGGGCTAGCCAAGGTGCCCCTGACCCCTGCTGCTTCCCCCACCCTGCTCCTTAGCTATAAATTCCCATTTATCCATGCTGCATTCAGAGTTGAGTCCATTCTTTCTCTCCCACCATAAGACCCCATTACAGTGGTGGTGATACCCACTGTCCTGGTCCCCTGTGAATAAAGTCGGCCTTACTGTTCTTTAGCAACTGTCATGAAGAATCTTCTCTCTAACCCGCTCTGCCTTTCCTCTGAGGGAGGGAGCCTCTATGACTCTTTCCCCTCTGTTTCTGGGGAGGACCTAGGTGCCCCTGCCTAAGGAAGATGATTCCTGATCCCCTCCTACTCAGGGATCCCCTGTCTGCTACCTTATATCCAAGGGGGGTCCTCAGGGCTTCCTCTAGAGACACACCTAGTACTTGGGCTCTGGCCCTAGGACATCATGTCTCTCTGTGCCCTGGCCATGTTTCTTCAGGCACCAGGCCCCTCCGTCTGCCATCCCCACGTGCAATCCCTGCCAGAGGCTCCTGCCCAGCACGGGCTGAGAGCCTGGCAGGATGGGGCATGTCAGAGCCAGGGACTTGGAGACACTGGCCTGACCTAACAGATGTCCACATCCCCAAGTCCTGGTCTCCTACCCCTGGAGTCCTCCTACCCACTAGGTCTAGATCATGGCTTTGTGTTTCCTGGAACACCTGTCCTGGGGGCTTCTCCTGTTTGTCCTGAGACGCTGCCCTGGGGGTGGGCTGGGGCCTTCTGGAGGGGAAGAGTAGTGGTAGTAGCAGTGAAGGGAGAAGTCCCCTCCTATGGGAACAGGGAAGGTGGGTAGGGAGGCAAGCTCCCTGGGACAGGTGAGAGACATCTGACTTCACATCTCCTGCTCTTTGCCCTTAGGGCCAAATGGCCCAAGAATGGGGATAGGGTTGGCATTGCTCAGAGAGTCTGATCAGGCCTGGGGCAGAAAGCAGGAGGCTCATGCTTGTAACCATCCTCAGCCTGCAAAGTTGATGGACACTGACCCACTGACCCTCAAAGAAAGACCCATGCCTCTTCAGTCTCTAGATGTTGCAGGACCTCTTTGGGTACATCCTCATGACCTCATGGCCATCAGGAGGCCCAGCTCACAGGGACAGATGGCCACCTCATCTACTCTAGGCCTGGTAGTCCATGACAGAATGGCTTCTGACCTCTGCTGAGTGATGGCTGCCAGCTCGAGCCCTGAAGTCAGGCAAGAGGACACCAAGACTGCCCTCCATACCAACTTTGGCAAGTCAGCGGACATTTGCCTCCTGCCCTGGGAGATGAACTCAACATTCACTTTCTTCTATCTTGGTGACCAAAGGGCCTCTATTGGCATCTTGTGTAGGAAGTATCCCAGCTCTCAAGTGTTCCTTGTGTGGCTGGAAGGCAAAGGAAAAGCCAGGAGTCTATTCTCTTTGGAGGACATGCTTGTGGTCTTGGTACCTGCTGGGTGTTCAGAACTTTCCCTTCGTTATCATTCGTTAATCCTTCCCTCAGTCCTCCCCAGTGCCAGACAACAGAGGAGGAAACCTCTTCCAACTCTAAGCCAGAGGCCTTAAATTCCAATGCAGGGGAGGACAGCTAAACATTAATGAGTGGCATAGCCTCAGGGAATAAACCTGGACCTCTTGTTTTCCCACTTTGGATAGACAAAAGGATATCTTGCTCTCCTGGCCCTGGGCTCTTCCTTTATGTTGTGGAAAGACAGTAAGCATGGCCTCCTGCCTCATGGCTGCTCCTGGGAAGAGAATCTAACGTGTTTGCTCAGAGGTTGCAAACTGGCACCCCCCAGATTCTGCCCAATGGGCATGGTTTAATAGGTCTGCACTAGCCCAAGCAGTAAATAAGTTTGCCATTAAAAAACTGGAAGGTTTCCGATATAAATCTGGATTTCCAGCTCTTAAAAAAAAAAAAAAAAAAAAAAAAAAAAAAAAAAAAAAGACTTGGCAGCATTGGGCCTTGATTCTGGCATCAAGTGCATGGAGCTGAATCATGGCTGCTTCCAGTCTCCCCATGGTCCCCATCAAGCAGGGCTACCCACTGGCATCACTGCCACCCTTAGATGCATTGCCCACCTGGTCCTTGTGGTGTCTGAGTTTGCTGCCACAGCTGGGGCCCTGGCTGGGACAGCAGCATCCAAGATCCTTGAGCAGGAAACCCCTGCCCTCCCCCCACGGGGGTTCCAGAGTCCCATGGCTGCCCTGTCTGGCCACCGACAGATGCAGCACTGATGCCCGGCCCTGGCCACAAGGTGGCAGTGTAGCATGGGGAAAGCATTCTTGACTGAAGCACAAGACTAGGGATTTTCCACCTCTGTCCCGGGCCAGGAGTGACCTGGGCCAGGCCTATTCTTGCCTAGGCTGCTGCTTCCCCTCAGGTGAGGAATATTCATGGCTGGAAATTTTTTTTAATTTTTAAAAAAGATTTTATTTATTTATTTGTCAGAGAGGAGAGCAACAGAGCACAAGCAGTGGGGAGCAGCAGGCAGAGGGAGAAGCAGACTCCCTGCAGAGCAAGGAGCCTGATGTGGGACTCGATCCCAGGACCCTGGGACCATGACCTGAGCCAAAGTCACTCAACCAACTGAGACATCCAAGTGCCCCACTGCTGGACTTTTTAAAAACAGCTTTGAGGTATACTTGACATGCAACTCACTGCATATATTTAAATTTTACAATCTGACAAATTTTGATATACATCTATACCTATGAAACTCACTGCAATTAAATCATAAACACAGCAATTACTCCTGAAACTTTCCTCCTACCCCTCACAGTTTCATGAGAATTTTCTAGAAATTTTTGTCTGTCTTCTTTCACTCACCATAATTATTTCAAGATTCATCCATGTTGCTTTTATAATAGTGCATTCGTTTTCATTACCTTGTACCATTCCTGTGTATTATAACTTGTCTACCTGCTCACTTGTTGGATTTTTTTTTTTTAAGATTTTATTTATTTATTTGACAGAGAGAAACACAGCGAGAGAGGGAACACAAGCAGGGGGAGCGAGAGAGGGAGAAGCAGTCTTCCTGCTGAGCAGGGGAGCCCGATGCGGGGCTTGATCCCGGGTCTCTGGGATCATGACCTGAGCCAAAGGCAGTCACTCAACCAACTGAGCCACCCAGGCGCCCCTCACTTGTTGAATTTTTTAAAATATATTTTATTTATTTATTTGACAGAGAGAGAGATCACAAGTAGGCAGAGAAAGAGGAGGAAGCAGGCTTCCTGCTGAGCAGAGAGCCCAGTGCAGGCCTCAATCCCAGGACCCTAAGAACATGACCTGAGCCAAAGGCAGAGGCTTTAACCCACTGAGTCACCCAGGCGCCCTACCTGCTCACTTGTTGATGGGAGTTTGGGTTATTTTTAGTTTGGGGCAATGACAAAACTGTTACGAGCATTCCGTGCAAGTCTTTGTGGGGGCATCTGGTCTCCTCGCCCTCTCTTGAGTGAATAACTTGACATCGAATGACAGGACTTTATGATAGGTGTATGTCTAACTTTTTAAGAATATACCAAACTGGTTCTGGTTCAAGGGGAGAGTTAAGAACATCCTGAGCTTGTCTCCTCCTGCTGAGTCTATAGCTACATATGGAATAGTTTCCTCTGGAAGAAACCCCAAACTAGGTAAGTGATTCCCATACATCTGAAGAGTGAGGGGGCGCCTGGCTGGCTCAGTAGCTGGAGCTTGTGACTCTTGATCTCGGGCTTGTGAATTAGAGCCCCACATTGGGTGTAGAGATCACTTAAGAAAAATAAAATAAAATCTTAAAAAAAAAAAAAAAAGAACAGGAACCTTATTAGGAAAGGCTGAGACATAGTCTTGCTATAAACCCCACCCCCCAGTGCATCAACCCATAAGCAAGAGGGAACTCGAAATCCATAGCTTCTCCCTGAGGAGCGAAGGATTTGAGCCCCACATCTGGCACCCCAACTTTTAAGACCTACACCTGAGAGTTAGGCCTCCAAAACATCTACCTTTGAAAGCCAATGGCTTATGTCCGCAAGACCGACACGGCCACGGCAAAAAAACACCAACTCTTACAAGGCTCCTGTGGCCTCACCTGGCCACCCTCTGGCGTCCCCCAGAGATGCACCCAGTCTTTCTGTGACAAAAGGCCTAAAGCTTTGGCCTGAGGGGCAGGCATCTAACTCAACACACATCTAGGGCCTCCTAAAATTAGCCAGCGGGGGTCATCTGTGTGGTCTCTCTCTGCCTCACCCCAGGTCACTGCTATCTCCTGCAAAGGAGCTTGTGCCCTAATCTAGCACCCTAATCTAGCACTGAGACAAGCTCAGTTTTTGCAGCGACCACCCTTGTCCCTTTGTATCTGGTGGCCAGCGGGACCTGTGCTCCTGGGTCCCACAGAGCTGTCTCTAATGCGGCAAGAGTTCCTAGCCAGCCACCACTCCTAGGACGGAGCAGCAGACCGCTTCCATTAGCACAGCCTCACCCAGCAGCCCGAGGGCAGGTTTCTAATGAGCGGCTTATAGACCTCAGAGGCAGGTGCTCGCTTTGTGCTCTCGCTTTGCCTCATTCCACTGGCTGGTGCTTCCTGATAAGGAGCTTGTAAATAAATCGGCTACTGTGGGTGTGACCCAGGAGACACCTTTCGATCACCTGATTCAGGGAGCCAGCAGCACTCAAGGTCATGGGTACCCTAGGACTATAACAAATGGAGAAATAGTTCTGAGCCTGCAAACTTGAGAGGATACATGCTCTCCCATGCTCACTGCAGCATTACTCACAACAGCTAAGACATAGAAACAACCTCAGTGACCACCAGTGGGTGAACAGACAAAGAAATATGATATATGTGCACGATGAAGTATTATTCAACCCGGAGAAAGAAAGAAATCCAGCCACTTGTGACCACATGGATGGACCTTCAGGGCATCATGCTAAGTGAAATAAGCCAGCCAGACAGAGACAAATACTATATGATCTCACTTATATGTGGACTCTAAGAAAAAACAAAACTAGGGGTACCTGGGTGGCTTAGTCAGTTAAGCATCTGGCTTCACTTCAAGTCATGATCCTGGAGTCCCAGAATCAAGTCTGGCATCAGGCTCCCTGCTCAGTGGAGAGAGAAGCATCTCTGATTCTCCTTCTGATGCTTCCCCAACTTGTGCTCTCTCTCTCTCACTCTTTAGCAAATAAATAATTAAAATCTTAAAAATAATAATAATAATTAAAAAGCTAAACAAAACCCCCAAATTCACAATTCATAGAACAGACTGTTGGTTGCCAGAAGCAGGGGGTGGGGAATGGGGGAAGGGGCCAAAAGGTACGCACTTCCAAAAATAAATCTGATTATAGTTAACAGTAGCTAACACTGGTTTGCCTTGATCCCATGGCTGTTGTTGGAATTTTCACATATATTAACTTACAAACCCTCACAACACCCCCTAGATAAAGGTACTGCTATAATGCTGACTTCCATTTGGCAGCACTGAGCCTCAGAGAGGCTAAGTAACATGGCCAAGTCTGCAAGGTTAACAATCCCAGATCTGCCACTTCCTAGCTGTGCAACCTTGGGCATGCCTCTCACTGGCCTCATTGCCCTCAGCTGCAATGGGGGCAAAACAACCATATATCACAGGACTGTGAGAGCACCCCTAATTCAGGGTCTGGTTCAGAGTTTGAAGTCAGGAGATGGTAGTTATTTTATTACTGCATGTGGCTGCAGAATCAAGCCCAGCAGGTGGACTGTTGGACTAAGGGAGTATTTGGACTCTTTTAAGGAGTCCTGCTGAGCCTTGCAACCTTGAGCAAGCCACCCTTCCCCTGCGTATCATATAGCACCCAAGCCCAGTTTGGAACCAACCCCATGCTACTCATCCATCATCTGAGTCCCTTGCTCTTGGGCCTGACAGCCTTGGCCTGCCTTCCCAGAGCACCTTCTGTCTAAGGACTCACCTTCCTACGCCTGATCCCCAGCTAGCCTCCCACCAGCAGAGCTCCAGTCCTGGGCATCTCTGCTGCCCAACCGCTGGCACACAGCAATGGCCTGAAAACAACTTTATTGAAGAGCCAGCAAGTGCCTCTGCACTGGGACATCAGCCCTCCTGCTCCTGGGTGATCTGCTGTGACCAGAGCACTTGGCTTAGCAGAGCTTGAGGGCAGGGATGCCATGGTCCCTGAACACGGATCTGTGAGTACAGTTGGCCCTGAAGGAATAAAATCAGATGATAGAATGCACTCGCCTCCCTTGAACCTTGGGAAAAGCACTTTTGCAGGCACCTGGGAGGCTGGTGAGTAACCCCAATGATACAGGGGTGTTCCCAGTGACATCACCAGGATACAGGCCCTGGGCTGTCATATTTTAGGAGGAGCTTGCTGAGGAAGAGCTCCAGAACGCAAAGGACTGAGCATCATCTGCCCTTGTGGCGAAGGCAGAATGGCAGAGGGAACCAACCCACTGTAAGAGAGGAAAATGTCCTGGTCTCGTGGCCACTTACCCAGAGGTTCCACTTCTCCCTCAAACTGTTTTAGGACCTTTGCCTTGACTTCCAAAGGAGCTGAGGCATTGGCGGGGGCTGCTCACTAGGGACACGAAAGAAAGACAAAAAAGAGAGGAGATGGGATTTCACTCCTGCCCAAACCTCCCACTCAACTCCCTTGAATGGGAAATGCTCTCAGCTCCAGGACAAGCACCCTTCCTTGGAAGTGCCCCCCCACCAGAAATGCTGGTGGCCATGGGGGAGGACGGCCTCTCTGTCTCTCCGTGAAGAAGGCCGTGCTCCGCTGCTCTCTGCCAGCCTTCCCCACACAGACAGGGCACTGGCCACACACTTCGTTTACCTGGGGCAGGTTTCAACATACAAGTTTGTAGTGCCAGGAAGGACCCCAGAGTTTCCTGGGAACGTCGCCTGTCTTTGGCTATCAGTGAGTTTGGAACCGTGGCAACAAACAGAAAAGGAAGTAATGCTTTCTTTTCCATTCGATGAGATTATTTTTACCTAAATTCTAAAAGCAGGTGAGGACATTATGAACAGGTCTACCTCACTTCTGAACACAGATAGTAAGTCCTAGATAAAATAACAGCTCCACAATCTGCTATCCAAGATTCTGAAATCTAAAGAGTTCTGAAACCAAGAGATTTTCCGTAAGTCATCTGGAAGAAGAACCGGAAGTGAAATAAATCCTTATTTATCCCACTTAGCTAATATTCAAAAGTTTGTGCCATGAGTTTTATGATGTTTGTGTATAAAGCCCTTCCCTAGATTTGGGTGTTATGCGATACATGGTTATTCACTGTTTTTTTCTAACACCCCCAAAATTCCAAATCCCAAAACACATCTATAAATTTTCAGATTAGGGACTGAATCGCTATCAGCAATCTGAATCTTACCTAGAAATCATATAACACACACACACACACACACACACACACACAAACACACATAGGTATGCTCAATTGTAACTTGTGAGGGAGGCATTTATCATCAACCCCTTTTTAAGAAGAGGGAATCAAGGAGCAGAGAAGTGAGGTATTCACCTGTTTTCTCATCTCTCAAGAGGAATTTGCTAATAGGCTCTCCTTCAGAATGTTGGTGTGAGGGACGCCACCTCTGAGTGGTGGTTTAGTTGCTGAGTTTCTCCCTTGGGCTCAGGTCATGGTCCTGGGGTCCTGGGATCAAGCCCCGCATCAGGCTCCCTGCTTGGCAGGAGGCCTGCTTCTCCCTCTCTCACTCCCCCTGCTTGTATTCCTTCTCTAGCTGTGTTTCTGTCAAATAAATAAATAAAATCTTAAAAAGAAAAAAAAAAGAATGCTGGTGCGAGTGTCAAATACATCAATTCCTATAAAGCTTAGAATCCCAGTGGATTGGGATTGATTAGCAGCATGCTTCTGCGCCGTGCTTTTTCCAATCAACATATTTTGAAGATTTGTCTGAATGAGACTCATAGCTCGGACTCACCCATGGTGTGACTCACTGATTCCAGACATTCTCCTGTTGATGGACACTGTGGTAGTTGGATCCTTCCAGAAGCAGATGCTGAGACACAGACATACAAGACATTTATGGGGGAAAGGCCTGTGAAGGATGAAGGGAGATAGATGGAGACAGACGTGAGAGTCTTCAGACAGGTTGCAGATCTGACACTTGCGAAGGGAGAGTGGCAAGAAGGAAGGGCGGGCAGAAGAGCTGGGTCTGTGGGGCAGCTCTAAGAAGGTTTGTCTGGGCTGATGAGGCATCGTCGAGCCGAAGTCACCATCCCAGGAATCCCTCACGCCACAGGGCTGGGCCTGCCCTGGTGCCCCACCGTGTCAGTTAAGGGCCAGGAGCAGCCAGGGGGAGGTGGGCTCTCAGTCACTCATGGTCCCCACAGCAGAGGTCTGAGTGAGGCGTTTCTGTGGCAGCCATAGGCATTTGGGTTGGTTCTCATTTATTTCTATTGGGTTTACCCAAGGCGCAGTGGTGATTGTGGGCCCACTGTGCTGAGGTGACTACATCCACTGGGTGATAACAGAATCAGATTTCTGGGCCTCATAAACTCACTGAGGTGAAAAGGCTGGCCTCAAGCCTCTCAGGGGTCAGTCCCCAACCCATCCCCCTAAGAGGACACATACTGTCATGTCCCTGTGGCTGGGCGAACACCTATTTGCTACACAGCTATGGGACCCTTGGGTCCCTTTCCTCACAAATATTAAAAAAGGATTCTAACTAAGGGTAATTCAAGGGCCTCTGTCCCCTTTAAGCCAAGGGTCATGTCTCTTTAGTCTCCATTTGGGGAAGGAAAGGGACAGTACAGTGTATTTTCTCTAATATTATACTTAGGTTCTTCCTTTTAGGAAGCTCAGGGCTCTTGGGATGGTCAGCCCCAGGACCACATACACCTTGAGGGGACAAGTGAAGAACCAAATGCATTTGATCCTCTTTTCAGCCAGTAGGACCCAAGAGGAGCAAAGGGAGTTGGAAGAGATCCTTCAGAGGAAGTCAGAAAGATGGTTTGGGCCTGGGAGGGAGATTGGTAAGGGCTCTTGTTGTCAGTCTTTCCATCTTAATCACTGCTTGTGTCCAAACTGACCCTTTTTGTATCAGGAACTGGGGTGGGAGGGGAGCTGAGGAGGAGGAGAGGTGGGGCGGAGAGAGGTAGGGAGGGGGGAGGTGGTATCTACCAGGTGATCTGCATCCATGTCCAACGATAAATGGCACAGCATGAGGCAGAAAAGTCCCTTGGCTGGGATCCAGGGATTTGGGATCTAGTCCTGACAACACTATGGACCGCCGAGTAGCCTTAAGTAAATTGGATACCATTTCTACACCTCAGTCTCCCTAGCTATAAAATGGAAGTATTATTATCTGCTTTGGCCCATCTACTTTATGCAGACCAGAGGGTCACAGAGTCATCCAGGTTCATGAAGATACCCCCACCTCTTCCTCCTTCCAAGGAAGGCATGTGGGGAGCAGGACAGCTGGCACACAGGACACTGATCTGGTACAGGTCTACATCGGGATGGGACAGAGCCTTGTTTTCTTCTCCCTGCTGCCAGGCTCAGGAATTGTCTCCTCTACCACCTGTCCCAGCCTCTGCTTGTGGACTTCCTCCAAGTGGAATTTCCTGAACAGCTTATCAGCGGGCATGCATGCAGAGCTGGGTGTGGAGGGGTGAGGGGGTTTTAAGTAGGCTGTAATGCTGGTGGGGGCTCCTAATAACACAGCATTGGGGTGTATGAGTGTGTTTGGGGGGACGTGGGGGGAGACTGGATCTACACCGTGGACCTGGTCCCTGAGAGAGGGCTTTGTTATTCCCCAGACTGGGGTCACACACCCATCAGGAGCCTTATCTGGAAGTCAGTTGAGCAAAAGTTTTTCTCCAGTCTCCTGGAAAGCCCCACCACAGATCACAGGACCTAGACCAAGCTGGTTTTCTGTTTCTAGCAAACAATAATCCTTCCGTTTACACTACGTATTATTCACAGGATAGTGATTCATTACATACTCATTCTCTTTGCTTTGATCCAGTGACTTCCTATCACCAAAAGCTATAAGCCTCAAACTTCTAGGAAAGTGAAACTTAAAAGCAGCCCGTTCTTATAAGCAGAGTATGCTTGACTGCAATGGGACAAGCTAGCTGGGCTGTGGCTTGTACACATTAGTCTCCCTGGGGACCGCTGGGATGGCATGGTGGTCGGAGCTCTCCACAGCCTGCTCCAGTCATGTTTCCCTTCCTGCCCCCTAACTTGGGCCATTGTGACCTCCTTCTCATTCCCCTGACACATCCTGCACTTGTCCACCTCGCCATGGCTGGTGCTCACTATGTGAGCACCTGAAGTTCCCCTCCTCTTCCAAAATAGCCATTTGCCCTCTAAGTCCAATGCAAATGTCACTTCTTCTTCAAAGTGTTTCCTGCTCCTGGGGCTACTACTGCCTTCCTCTTTTTCTCCCACTAGCATTTCATTATTCATCTATTTTGGGTGGATTTTTTTGCATAACTTTTGCACTGAGGTATAATCCACATACCAGAATATCCCCACCTTTAAATTGTACGACTTGGTGGTTGTTGGTATGTTCACGAAGTTGTGCAACCACCAGTACCATCAATTTTAGACTGTTTTCCTCACCCCAAAAAGAAACCTTGTACCCCTTAGTGGTCACTCCTCATCCCTCCCTCTCCCTGCTAATTTACTTTGTCTCCATGGATTTGCCTGTTCTGTCACACAATATGTGGCCCTTTGTGACTGGTTTCCTGCCGTTAGCATGCTTTCAGGGTTAATCCATGTTGTAGTGTGCATCGCCTCTTCATCCCCTCTTT
>PITA01013671.1:23873-56678 GCA_004023965.1 Spilogale gracilis | reverse complement strand
GTGTGTGTGTGTGTGTGTGTGTGTGTTAAGGATTTTACTTATTTATCTGAGAGAGAGAATGAGGGGGGAGAAGGTCAGAGGAAGAAGCAGACTCCCTGCTGAGCAGGGAGCCCCATGTGGGATTTGATCCTGGGACTCCAGGATCATGACCTGAGCCGAAGGCAGTTGCCCAACCAACTGAGCCACCCAGGCTGTGTGTTTAAGAGAGAAGAGCCCTTTCCTTCTGGCCGACCCAATGAGAAAAGCAAAAGCAAAGGCTACTTAGCCAGGGCTTGCTCTGGGGCGGGGTCGTCGCACCACCCAGACTTGGCAGAGGCTCTGAGGGGGCCGTGGACCGACGGGGCGATGGCAGGCGTGCCCTGCGGGGCTGTGGCCTGGGGACTGGGGGTGGCCACTGGGAAGCAGGGCGCCTGTGTGCTTGGCCTCCTCTACTTGGCCATTAGCTAGAAGCAGGGACAGAAAGTCCATGATGAATCAAGTCCTGGCCACAAGGTGCTGACCTTGACGGGCTTATCGCCAGCTTCCCCAGCTGGACACGGAGACAACGGGCTGCTTTCCCCAGGCAGATCGCTGCACGTTGTGGGTCAGAGCTCCATTTTTATTTTTTTCTTTTAAGATTTTATTTGTTTGAGAGAGAGAGAGAGAGAGCATGAGACGGGGGAGGGTGAGAGGGAGGAGCCTGATGCAGGGCCTGATCCCGGGATTCCAGGATCATGACCTGAGCTGAAGGCAAGTGCTTAACCAAATGAGCCACCTGGGTGCCCCCGAGCTCCATTTCTATATATGGTCCAGTCATTGTGTATTCAGTGTCTCAGCATTCAGAGGCTGAAAGAACTCCGGAAGAAATGAAATGCCGTTCGGGTTTGCTCTCACGATCCGGGGGCAGGGGGGTGCGGGGCGACATGTGGATCGAGCCCATGCTGGTTGAAGTTGGTGATGGGCCTGAGGGGGTTCTAATGCCTTTCTCACTGTCTGCGAATCACGCCGTATTTTATAACAAACAGTTAAAAACAAAAAAGCTGGTCCAATCCCCCCCTGCTAGCGTGGTTTTGTGGCCCTTTGCCTGATTCTGGGTTCTTCCATATCATAAACCCTGCAGTTAAGCTCAGGAGGCTTTTCTTTCTTTTTTTTTTTTTAAAGAAAGATTTTATTTATTTGACAGAGAGAAACACAGCCAGATAGGGAACACAAGCAGGAGGAGTGAGAGAGGGAGAAGCAGGCTTCCCGCAGAGCAGGGAGCCCGATGTGGGACTCGATCCCGGGTCTCCGGGATCATGACCTGAGCCAAAAGCAGTTGCTTAACCAACTGAGCCACCCAGGCGCCCCTCAGGAGGCTTTTCCCAGCATGACTGTGGCTAGGGCCCCACCGAGCCCCTGAATCTTGCAGCCCGTCCACTCTTCGGGCGGCGAGTTGGGGCCTAGGAGTCAGCCACTGCTTAGAGGATGCCTCGGGGGTGAGTGAATTAGCCAGGCAAGCCGTCAACAGCACAAGGCTTGCGGGCCCCTTAGCCTGGACACCACCCACCTCCTCCGGGGTTCCCAGGGGCCAGGAGAAGAGTTCACCTTTGGGTCTCCTGCAGGAGAGGCACAGAGGAGGGCAGGAGGAAGAATTTGGGGAACCGTCTGGAAATGCCTAAAATGAGGAGGTCTGGGTTCACACCAGCCACGGGAGAGGATTCCGAGTAGGAGGGCAGAACCGAGATGAACAGGAGAAGAGGAAGGATTGGAAGGTATTATCGCTTCTCGAAAAAAGAGCTCTAAAAGGCTCCAGATCTGCAGACGATTTAAAGACAGCCCTTCACGAGAGGCCATGCCTGGAGATGGCCACCTGTGGCCAGGCCACACGCTGCTGGCTCGTCAGGACCTTTTACTCCTTGATTAGTCCTGATGGCCGTGTCTTTCATCTTCCCTCCCCCGTGCTTCTGAACCACAGAACCCAAACAGACACCCTTGAAAGCACTTCGATGTGGTCTGAAACATGCTGATAATTAGCGGAATGAAACCCAGGAGGAATTTCCTTAAAATCCTCTCCTCTGTTGAATTTGATAAACCTGAAAAAAGCATCTTTATCCTAGAAATAAGTCTGCCTCCCCACCCTAAAGAGCTATCTGGAAATGAGATAACCACTTTCTTTCTAAAACCACGTTCCCACCTCGAAATGCCAGAGTCACTATAAGCGCACACGGGGTTCCTGAGAGCCAGGGTCAGGGAGCAGCGGGGCTTCACCTGCTCCCCTCTGAGAGTCCAGGCAGGGGCGGCCCGGGTGTGTGTGGGGGCTCGGGGTGGTGATTTAGCACCACGTGAGGATGCAGCGAGAAGCCAGCCCTCCCCAGCACCTCCGCCGGCGCCGTGGCCTCAGACCCCCAGACCCCAGAGCTGGGGCGGATAGATCCATGCTGCCGAGCCAGCAGTCCGTGGCGGTCTGTGACTGCTGCTCAAATAGACCAAGTCCGGAGGGGATTATGAAGACACATTTCAAAGTTTCTTCTTGTATTAAAGAGAAAAAAACATAACAAAGCTCTGTATTTCCCATTCAAAAAAAAGTTTCCAATACGGGGTTAGTGAGATTTTAGGACCAGAACACACAATGCCCTGGGATGCTGCCCACAGTTGTGCGTGCGCGAGACGGAGGGGACAGGGAGGGCAGCCCTGAGCCACACAGCGCCACGGGCCGCAGGGCGAAACCCCGAGGCGCAGCGTGCTGATCGAGGACTGCCCTTACACCCCCCGCCCGTCAGTCCAGATGGGGGTGCTCGATCAGCACAGAGCGGCCTCCACAGGAGGACGTCCCCTGCTTGAGAATTATCTCCTCCCTTCCATCACACTATGCCTGGATCTCCTTTCACCCGAGCATCTCCCTGACTGCATCCACAAGTAAACAGAAACTAGCAGGGGAGCGGGGGGAAGGGGGAGCTGTGGGAGCTGTCACTCCTGTCTCCCCTTCCTGCCCACCGCCGGCCCCCAGGGCCAGCCCTACCTTCATGTTCTGATAGTGCCTCCTGGCAGCTTCGGTCAGCGAGGAGAATTCTCTGGTTATCAGGTTCTCCATAGTGAGAAGGTTGCTGCTCAGATGTTTGCAAAGCCACATCGCCTGAAGAAGGAAAGAGGACAAGAAGTTTCCGTGAAAGCTGGAGTGGAGGGACCTCCATTCAGATGCCTAGATCCTTCCACATTCTACTAGGAAAGGCCAGAAGCGTAATGATTTCCGGTGGGAAGGAGGCCACCGAAGGAGACAAGCCCACAGGGTCCCTCCCAGCCTGAGAATGCCACTCGGATGCTTTCTCTTCTCCCAGCAGCCAGTGACTGCTAGGAACCTAAGGACGGGCCAGGCCTCCAGCTGCCCTGGGCATGCCCGTCCCAGCTCTGCAGGCTCAGGAGGTTTACAACAGGAAATGCAGGGCCAGGACCTAAATGGGTCACAGTTGTACTCGTTTATTTTTCCTTAGATCAGGACATGACCTAGTCTAGCCAAATGAGTGTTTCGTTCACTGACAGCTACGTATACTCTATAGGGATGAATACCTTTCAGGGAATAAGAAAGCAATAAAATGTTCTTAGTGCCAAGCTTATACTGATGAGCATTTCAGCATCAGGATGGGTCAGGAGGCCCACAAGTCCCATGGGGCAAGTATGAACCTTGAGTCCCTCTGTGGCTCTTGCTGGGAGATGTCAGTGGTGACAGCCCTTTAGGACTCTGTCTGGATTCTACTGCGTGTCATCTTCCTGCAAAATCAGATCTGTGTGTCGCCAGGCAGCGGATGGAGGCGGGACAGTGACGTCACCAAAAGGCTTGTAGCTCAAACACCAGCCAAGCCCCGCGGGCCTGACCTCAGTAGGACGCAAAGTCCGTGGCCTCGGCCAAGCTGGGCCCTGATGAGAGAAGCTGTCTGTGATCGCGACACTTAGGAATTCTACCCAGCCAACTTGCCGGACGTCAGGACAGAACTAGAATGGGGGTGAGCACCGCAGGCCCAGATGCTGCATGTCTCAAAGACAAAGGCCCTTTTTACCAGAGGAGACCCCTCCCCCAGAGCGACCTGATTCGGCCTTAACGTGGCTTGGGAGCCTGTCTGTGTGCAGCAGAGGCTAGCGCCTCGCCTCGGGGGCAGCTTCTACGGGCTCCCTGGGCCTTTCCTCCCAGAGCACCTGCTGATGCTTACGACCGTCAGGCTTGGGCGCCCCTGGTTTCTAGCAATAAAACAGCAGACAGGAGTGAAACCTGGCAGCCTGGTCCTGAGGGGCACAGGAGCAAAAGCACAGACGGACTGGCATGCAGGAGGACAGAGGGATGGGCAGATGGGCAGAGAGGCAGACAGAATGCTGGAATATAAATGATGCCAGAGCTTAACAGACACTCGCCAGCCTGGAAAGTCTCGGCCATCTGAATTCCTCCTCTGAAGAAAGCAAAGGGTCAGCTCATCAAGGACGAGCTGGTTGATGTTCACTAGCCAGGCTTTTAAAAGACAGAGTTCCGGGGCACCGGGGCAGCTCCGTCATTAAGCGCCTTCCTTCAGCTCAGGTCATGATCCCAGAGTCCCGGGATTGAGCCCCGCATGGGGCTCCCTGCTCAGCAGGAAGCCTGCTTCTCCTTCTCTCACTCCCCCTGCTTGTGTTCTCCCCCCACCCCATCAAACAAATAAATAAATAAATAAATAAGATATTTAAAGGGATAACAAATAAAAGAGTTCTGTCTCAGATGATCGCAGCGGTCACAAGTGTTGACATGCTCAGGAGCTGAAGATGGGAACTACAGGAGGAGGTGTACCTCCCAGGGTCGAGACCGGGGCTGTCTCCAAGGCAAGACAAGGAAGGGTGGGGTAGGATGACGGATCTGCTGCACCTTCAAAGTCGAGAGAGAGTCATTAAAGCACATGTGGCCAAATGACAAGTCCTGTAAAATCTGGGAGTCGGGTACGTATCTGGGGTGCACTTTCTATGCCTTTCGGACTGAACTATTTCATAATTTAAAAGCATTACGAGTGAATCTGAGGAGTCCGTGTCAGAAGTCTCTCGACTCTGGTCTGCTTCTAGAAGAAATGTATCCTAAGGATGTCAACGAATGGTGTCCGTGCAGCCCGAGAACACCCTAGAAGGATCCCCCAAGTGCTAAAATAGTGCTCCTCCCTGGACAGCCGGGGAATGATACTTTTGTGTTGTGTGCTTTCTAGGTCTTCTGTTAGCACACAGGCCGCCTCTCGGAATGAGAAAGTAAGTTAGGCAGGAGAGGGGAGGGATGAAGAAAAGCCTGGTGGTGGTGGAAACCCGCTGAGGGGCAGCCTCACTCCAGCACTGCAGGTAAATGAGATATTACAGTGTTACGACACTTAATATGATGCACTTACTATGGTTGTTTTCCCTGAGGCGGGTGGACCTAATATCACAATCTTGGACACTGTGGAAGAGAGAGATTCGAATGTCACCGCCCGCTATGACACAGCAACCTCCCCGGCCCAAGGCGCGTGGGGCATTCATTTCCTTCCTCCCCCGGATTTCATTTTCTGCAAGTGACAGGGTCGTTTGTAACCCAGGGGCTCAGAGACGCGCTCTCCCCATCGAACGTACTCTCTCTGTTTAGAGAGGTAAGTGATCACTGAGATGGTTTATTTTTCTGTCTCCAAGGGGACATGGGCACGGTAACTTGTTTGCCAAACTAATAAATATCAAGAACAATTGGGATTTCAAACACCATAAAGCATTTTAAACAGGGACTTTGTCTTGGGGGCACGCTCTCAAACAAAGCTGTATTTTATGTAAATCGACCTTCCAAGCTTTATATATATATTTATATATATTTATGCCTTTTTATTTAGCAAATTGTATTCCTCATCATTTTATAGGGAGAAGTAATGGGGAAAAGCCTGGAGTATATAGGCCAGATTTATAAAACCCCTGACAGGAAAAGTCTTTGTTTTCAAATGTGGGCATTTCTATGCAAATAGCTTGCTTCAGTGGGAGACTGCAGGCTCAGGAAGGTTGTTGGCCCCCCAGAATTCCTAAAGCAGCTCCCGGACACCTGAGTCGCTGCTGGCCCAGGGGAAACAACCAGACCGGCATCTAAAGTGCTGGAAGGCTTGTGTTCTCGGGTCCAAACAGGAATCGGAACGTGGTGTGTGGACACATGCATCCATGCTGATCCCTCCGAGTGCCACGTTGACCGAGCCACGCGCTCCCCGCCCCGCACCCCGAAATGTGGGAGCCAGGAACGCAGAATGGACATCGGGAAAGCAGACCTGTCCCCTCGCCACTGCTGGCCTGACCCCTGAGCCAAGGGGACGATGCACAGGTGTATACTCCGACTCACTTGAGCCTCTGATGGCCACATGCAGAGCCCTTTCCTGCCAGGCCACCAGGAGGGCACCTCATCCATGCAAGGTATGTGGGGCATACATGACCTTTTGGTTTGAGAGTAGACACAGAGAAGGAGCGAGGGTCCATCTGGCCCGTGATTTAGTCATCGGCACATCGATGACCCAGCCACGCTGCTGTGCACATTCAGGGAAAACACGGAGGGAAGGTTTCAGATGATTCACTGATTCGCTCTCAGAGCACCTTGTCCTTGCTCGGCGCCGGGAGGGATGCTGCCGGGCAGAGCAGGATGGAGCATGGGTGACTGCATTAGACGGGAGCTGAAGGCAGGCGGCCATCCTGCGTGCCCATCCCTGACCAGGGAACTGCTCTCTCCTCAAGAACAAGACACCGTGGACACATGTCATGGCTTTTGCTGCTTCCTTGATTTTACGTGTTGTTTCCTACATTTATTTTTTTTTAAGATTTTATTTATTTATTTGACAGAGAGAAACACAGCCAGAGAGGGAACACAAGCAGGGGGAGTGAGAGAAGGAGAAGCAGGCTTCCCGCCGAGCAGGGAGCCCGATGTGGGACTTGATCCCGGGTCTCCGGGATCATGACCTGAGCCAAAAGCAGTCGCTTAACCAACTGAGCCACCCAGGTGCCCCATGTTTCCTACATTTCTAAACACTTATAAACCTGGTCCATAGCTCCAATGACATGTGAACTTGCTTCTTAGAAGTCCCAAATCTTTCTTGTTGGTGGTGGTGTGGATCAGAGACGTGGAGGCAGGAGGGCTCTGGGTAAGGCAGCACCGGGGGCATCTCCTCCAGCGCAGGCTACTGGCCTAATGTTGCCGCACTCCAGCTTAGCACCCCCCGCACGCACATTCCTCTCCGAGGCAGGCTCAGCTGGGGTGCTCCCTGCCCTCCCCAGTAGGTGGACACAGTACCAGTATCCCGCAGGCCAAAGCCACGGGAAGGGAGCAGCGGGGGGACTGGTCCGGCTGCGACCTTCACACAGCGGCCTCTCTGCGACTCAAGCCACGGGCCTCTGCGCATGCTCCTCAAAACTCAGGCCGGACCCAACAGAGCCCGAGAAGAAGGGGAATGAGTTAGGGGACAAGAACATTTGGGGAATGATCTGACTCTCGAGTCAGGCGTTCATCTCGACGAAGTCGTAAGGCTCCACACTGCCGAGGAAACCCTCCCCTTCCAGGCTCCAATAAGTGGCACCCAAATTGTACACATCTATGAAAATGCTTTAAAAGGAGAACAACCACAGCCTTTCTCCCCACCTAATTTCTTGCACACATTTATGTGATTAATTTCAGTTTCTTAAAATCTAACACCTTGAAACTCCAGCTCTGCTCCTGAGTAATTATTTATAAACAGGGTCATAAAAGGCTGTTTGACTGCCGAGAGTAATCAACTTCTTCAAACCACTTCAAAGGAAATCAAAAAACCTTCCCATCCACAGATCCTTTTGAGGTTTAACTAGGAGCATGATTTAAAATTCACAGAAAACCCTTAGGTATTGGAGCTCTAATACACAGCTTTCTTGGACAAACGTTTGATAAAAAACGCAACATACCATAATATACACCATCACCTGCTTGAATATTGCCCTGGGCTACTGTAAATGCTCACTTTGTACTAAATCTGCTTTTCTCGAGGCGAAGGGGATGCCAGCCATGTGCCGGGGGCTCTCCACATTGCCTCCTGTCGCTGCTCACCGGGAGGAGTCTGGAGCCTTCTCTCCCTCTACACCAGCCACCGGCCACGTGAGCCGCTGCCCACCCCACGCCATGCCCAGTAAGCAGAAATGAGAGCCCAGCTTCCGTAAACGCAGGCCCCCACGTGGCTGGAAGGAGATGAGACAACCTCGCTCACCAGCCCCGGGCAGTGGAAATGCTCACTGGACGTCAGAAGGCCTCCACTTGTCCACTGTCCTCTTTCAGAACTCACAACGGTGGGGTTAAACTGTCCTCAGCTTCCCCGCACTCCAAGAAAACTCCCGAAAGCATGCTCTTCTGCCCAGCCTCCCCTGGTCCCCGTTTCGCTTCACTTCCTGGCAGAAGCCTCGGCGTGGGAAGCAGGGGGAGCGCACAGATGCCCCTCTCTGCTCTTCATTTAGTGATTGGTTGGGACTTAAGCAAAAAGGGCAAAGATGTTCCAACGTTCATAAGCGCGGCCAACCCAAGGCCTGGGAGAGGTGGCGGAGGGCTGGGGGAACAAATCAAGTTACTGGGATCCCAGGCTTCTGCTCCCTGACAGAGTATCAGGCCCCAAACCCCGACTCCAGCCTCTTGAGGAGGCTGGGAGACCGGCCCCAGCTAGCGCCAGACGAGGTGATCTGCGTTCTGTGCCCCTGCCTGGGAGCAAGAGGGCCAGAGTAGCATGGACAAGGAGTCAAGGCTCCGTGGCAGGCCTCCTCGGAAAGCAGACCGTGAACGAACAGAGAGGGGGGTGCTAAGGAGGACGGAAGGGGTGAAGGGAGAGAGGAGGCGGCAGAGGTGGCAGTAAAGGCCAGCCCCCGTGTCGTCGGCTGCCCTGAGTCCGAAACAGCAGGATGCTGGTGGATTGGGCAGTCTGACACTGAAGAGTCCAATCTGCACCCAGAGGAGCAAGATGAAAAGTAGGAGAATCGGCCTCAAATTCCAGCTCTTGAATTTCCAGCTGGGGGGCTGGCTGAGCTTTGGGGCTCGGGGTTGGTGAACACATGGCCCCAGCACACAGATCCCAAAGCGGAATGTTTCATATCAGCAGGATGAAGTGGCCCTCTGCCGCCGTCCTCCCCTCAGCCAGGCACCAGGAGTGGCTAGTGCCCCACTGGCCTCCGTCCCAGTTACCCAAATACAGTCGGCGTCTGAACGAGGACATGCAGCCAGCGGCGGGACTGCCGGGGGGGAAGGTGGCCACCTCGCACCCCCATGCCAGTAATAAATAGCCTCAGAGAACAGAGGCCTCTTAGAAACATCTCTGTGGGGCACAGGCAACCCACCAGGAAGGCCAGGTGGACAGCTTGAGAAGGTGGTTCTCCCGGCCCTCCATGCCCACCTGCAGAAGGTGGGCTCACAGCCAATGTCAAATCTCGATTCTCCCTGACCAGAGGCTCCGAGGGGGGCACAGCTGTGCTCTCCGTGAGCCACTCTGCTTAGATGGGCGAAATGGCCTGGGACCCGAGCAGCCCCTCACTCTGATGCCCTAAAGCCAAGCCTGAGACGGGTCAGGATCTGGGGGCGGGGCACGGCCAGTGTACCTGCAGACCTGAGGTCTCCTCCCTCTCACCTTTCTTAGGGGCTGTTTTCTAAACTGCATAGCGTCCCTTCTCATCTTAGGCATGCGAACCCCACCACAGAGTGTGTCAGGCCTCTGCCCCTCACGGCTGCACCCAGTGCTAATTTCACTGCTGTGCCGGTACGTCCTTCGAAGCAGCCGGTGCGCCAGTGAAAGAAACATCAAAGCTCCCAGGTACCGTTCTCCCTGACAGCTCACACAGGACGGGAAGGAGCCTCCACTTGGCAAATCGACCATGGAATGGAGCACCCCTCCCTTCTCCGTGGTTCCGAGCTGTGGCTTTGGGTCCAGCCGAGCTGCGCTTGCACTGAGGTTTGGGGGAGCTCTGGCACGCGCTAACAGGCACCCGTCATGAGATCATCAGGAAGACCCAAGTGCTGCCTGTCTAGGCAGACCAGAAACCAAATTTACACCTCACAAGTGAAGTCGTAACAGAGCTGAAACCCAACGGGCGAGATCAGATGGGACCCATGAAAGCATTAATAATTGATTCAACGGGCCGTTTGGAGGTTTTCGTTTTAGTAACTTAGCAAGAGGGGCGCCTGGGTGCCTCAGCTGGTTAAGTGACTGTCTTTGGCTCAGGTCATGATCCCGGAGTCCCAGGATCAAGCCCCATACCAGGCTCCTTGCCCGGTGGGAAGCCTGTTTCTCCCTCTCTCACTCCTCCTGCTTGTGTTCCCTTTCTCGCTGTGTTTCTCTGTCAAATAAAAAAAATCTTCAGGGGCGCCTGGGTGGCTCAGTTGGTTAGGCAACTGCCTTCGGCTCAGGTCATGATCCCGGAGACCCGGGATCGAGTCCCACATCGGGCTGCCTGCTCGGCGGGAAGCCTGCTTCTCCCTCTCTCACTCCCCCTGCTTGTGTTCCCTCTCTGGCTGTGTTTCTCTCTGTCAAATAAATAAAATCTTAAAAAAAAAAAAATCTTCAAAAAAAAAAAAAAACTTGGCAAGAGAATTTTTAAACTGTGCCCCCTGAAGAAATTCAGGCATTTTTTCAATCAGTCACCACCCCAACTTGTCAAAAGCCCTCGGCACCCTGTCCAGCCCTCCTTTCAGACACAGGGAGGACAGAGGGGCTCAGAGCTGTCAGGCAGGAGCGGGGAGGAGGGCCAATCAAATGCTCACCATTATCGTTGTCCTTCTCCAAGTGATGGATCATGAAGGGGATGGGGTCCTTGGGCTGGTGGATCAGGAGTTGCTCCAGCATGTTCTGTGGGCACAAGGCAGACGCCCAGACGGTTAACACCCTGCATGGGCACACAGAGCCCCAGGCTCAGACTCAGGTGGCCCAGAACCCTGCTTGGTACCAACACTGGTTCTGGGGCCTGACTTCTCCACCACACCTACCAAACATGCCTTGAACTTGGGATTCTGCCCCTGCTCCAGCTGCCATCTGCTTGGGTCCCCATTACCGGAGGCTTCACGGAAGGGCCATGTGGGTATCGCCAGGGAGACACCTGGATGGACTGCACCCCGGATTCAGAGCAGACGGGCCCAGCTCTCTCCCCTCAGTCCCTTTGTGCTCCCCAAACCAGCCTTCTCTCAGTTCTCCTCAGGCCCCTCGGAGCCTTAGCAAATGCTGTTCCCTCAGTTTAGAACACTTGTCCTCGAGTCCTCTGTTCTCCATGGAAACATACCTTCCTGATCAGCATGTCACCACCCCAACTTGTCAAAACCCCTCCCCACCTTGTCCAGCCCTCCTTTCAGACACAGGGAGGACAGAGGGGTTCAGAGCTGTCAGGCAGGAGCGGGGAGAGGAGGTCCAATCCTCCTAGATCCACTCACTAGATAAAGCCTGTCATTATGCTCCTGTAGCCCCCACGTGTCCCTGTTATTGCTTCACCGCTGTCCCAGTGCCAGTCACAGTAAGTGCCCAGTGCCAATGTCTGCTGGGGGCCATGGCCCTCACTGCTATCCGTGTCCCTCCGGGGTAGGACAGAATAGTTATCTGCTTGGGATCTAAATAATTCTGGATATTCTGGCCATTTAATTCCAAGGAAAAGCAGCTTCTATGTTTCCAGGACAAGAGGCATCGGAAGGACCCGGGTAGGTAACAGGAGCTGCCCCAGCACAGTGAGGAACATCCCTTAGGGACAACCAGGGAAGGATGGTTGCCCTTTGGGGGCGGACAGCAGGTGGATGGGTAGAGCGCTCAGAGCTGTGAGAAGTCCTAGCTCCACTCTGCTCCTCACCAGGAAGTCCCTTCCCTTCTCCAAGCCTCAGCTTCGCCAGCTGGTGGGGGGCCCAGCCGGCCGAGGCCTCTAGTCCACTCTCGCTGCAGAGACGGGGAGATGATGCCAGCTGTTTCATAGACGAACGTTTTTCATTTTGTTTTTAAACAGTTGTGTATCTAATGTGTACTGGGAAACCTAGGATTTCAAGGATATTGCTTAGGGAGAGGTAAAACAGGTTGATTTTTTTTTAAGTGGGTTGGTTTAAATAAATGACTAAGTGAACGTGGAATTGGGGTGGTGGTTATATGAACTGATACCTGGTGACAGTTCACAGAACCATGCACACACAAGAAGAAAGAAGTGCAGGTAAAAACAGATGAAATCCAAATAAGGCCTCCAACTGCAGAATTGTACTGTACGACTGTGAATGTCGAGGGGTGACGTTGGATGGTCTTGGCAGGGGGAGCTGGGGAAGGGCACATTAGAACTCTGTACTATATAACATCCTGTGGGTCTAAAATTATTTTAAAATAAAAAGTATAATATCCACGGAGGGAACGCCCACAAATGAAGGACCAGATATACTGGACTAAAGCTTTTGCAGACTGCTCTGTCCATCACTCTGAGCACAGCTGGCTCTCTAGAGCACACCACAGCGCCCTCGGGGAGCTGGCCCCATCCCGCCCACGGGTGGATGACTCCCAACTGTCTGACTCGACTGGGCCCTCTCCCGCTGTGTGCACTTTGGCAAAGCCCTGCCCCTTCTGCTTGCCCTTCTGCACCTCCCAGAGGCAAAGGCTTTCAGGAGCTGGACTGAAAGAACTCTCACTCGGAGGTTGTGAGGGCCAAAGGGAAGCTGGAGCCCAGTTCCCACATTTGCTCTTCCAGGTATACCCTATCCCCAGAGGCGTCACCACCGCCGGGCTCATTGGAGCCTCTGACCTGCAGACCTGAGAGCAGAGCTCGAACTCACAATTGTCGCCATCTCTCCAGCAAACACAAGCTTCTTTTGGAAAGTGTTAACTGGCAGAGGGAGGAAGAGATTTCCCTAAACCCCAGTGGCCAGTCTAAGAAAACGGCCCAGTCAGGTCAGAGACCCAGGAGGGCAGGTTGAGAGCATCCCTGAACTCCTCCCCAATGAAATGCTGCTGTCCCGGGAGGCAGCCATCTCAGCGGACGGTGATGTCACCTTGAACTCGCGCCCCCGCGCCCCCAGCTCAGAAACTAACACTGCAGACAGGCTGGGGACTTTCAGCGCGGGACGGGCCCCCTCGAAGGCCAGGTCTTGCAACCCGGCATTTCACAGCTGCCAGAACTGAGAAAAGAGTGGGACTTGGTCCAGGCCATTGAGCTGGCCGGGTGGCCTGCCCCCTTTCCTCCCTCCTGGGTCCGCAGGGGCGTCCTCCGACCGAGTCATCCCTCGGGGTCCCGGCGGTACAGAAGTCGGACACCGCCCAGCTGCGGGGTCACCGCCGCGCACCCCGCTACAGCGACGGAGGCTCCCGGCCGGCGCCCGGTGTCGCGACAGGGCGGGGCTGCCTCGGTCACCTGCATCAGCTCGAAGATGTGGTACGTCTCCCCGTACTGGGGCATTTCCGGGGGTATGCGGTGCGGGGCGGTGAACGCGTCCATTCCGTGCAGCGCGCCCGCTCCCGGGAGACAGCCGTCGCTAGGGCCGGCGCGCCTCTGCGTCATCAGCACGCGCCTGCTCCCTGGAGACCGCGTCGCTAGGGCCGCCGCTCTGCGTCATCAGCGCGCGCCCGCCGGCCCGGGAGGCTGGAGCCGGGCGTGGTCCCCTCGCTCCTCTGCCCGCGCGCTCGGGCGCCGGGGTGGGGTTGGGGGAAGGGCAGGCGCTTCCCCGGGAGCAGGTGCTTCCCCGCGCCGGCCTCGCTCCGCAGTCTGCACATCTCAGCGGGACCCCTCAGGCCGCTCCAGCAGTGGCCTTCTAGGACCAGAGGTGCCTGGGGAGGGCCCCGGGACTGGGACGCCCAGGGTCACGCCAAACCACCCCCTACCCCAACCGAGGAGACGGGAGGCGGGTCGTGCGCTGGTTCCGCCGTCGCATCCCGACCCGAGCGTTGGGAGCTCCGAGGGCCGGCCCAGCTCGGTTCTCTGGGCCTCAGTTTCCCCATCTTAAAATGAATAGAAGTTGGGGAACGATTTGTAAGGTAGGGGAGTCCCTGGCGCGGGAAGGCCTGGGCTCATGGGGTGGGGCGTGGCTGCCACGTGACCCGATTGCTATGGCACCCACAGGAACAATCGGGCCCGCGGCCCCGCTCATGGACCTCCCCACCCCACGCATCCGCCTCCCCCGCCCTAGGAAGGGCCTCCCCGCCCCTTCGGGGCCCCCAGACACCCTCCGAAGCACTCCAGCTTCAGAGCGCTCTGTAAGTGAAGGCCGCTCTAGGACCAGCAAGGTTAAAGCGGGCCTCGGGCGGGTCCACCCGAACCCTGGGGTCACGGGAAGGGAATGGAGGGGACCACCGCTGGTGCCCGGGACCAGGGTGGGATGGGACGTGGTGGGGGGAAGGAGCGCTTCGAGTTGCGTCAGTGCCCGGTGGGACTGGGCAGCCTGGTATCAGACACAGCGTTGAACTGGGAGCTTTAGGTTTTGTCTGGTGCCGTTTTTAGGAGGAGCTACTTCTGGCTTTGAGTTCTCAGTGTTCTTAACAAAACTATGGGGTCTGTACATGACGGACAGGACGTCTGGCATTGTCAGTACAGATTGACCCCAGTTCAACTCCTGGTTCCGCTTAGCCTTGTGAGCCTGCTCTGTGCCTCACTTTCCTCCCCTGAGAAGTGGGGGTGATGGAAGGATTCCATGAGCTAGTATACCTGAAGTATTGGTAACTGGCATGTAGGAAGTGCCCAGTGCAAGGGGCCACTATTAGCCATATTATCTCATTTAATTTTTGTACCAGTCCTGAGAAGGAAGTACTCTCATTCCCATTTTACAGATGAGAAATTGGAGGGTCAGAATGGTGGAAAAGTAGTTGGCTGAATGACTTCTGGCAGAAGTCACTTCCCTGTTCTGCACCTCTTTCATTAGTTGTTGATTGTGAAGCATAAAATCAGAAGTGTCCCCTTGAAGATCTTCTAATCCAAACCCCCTAATTTTACAGCTGGATAAACTGAGGCCCAGAAAGGGGGAAATCCGTGGCCACGCTCACTTGTTAAGCAAAAGCAGAGGCAGGGCTGGCATCCTGACTCCTAGCAAAAGCTGTTAGCACCAGCCACTTGCCCGGAGACATGCCCTCCAATGTAAAAAGGGTGCAGTTCTGCGCCCCCCCCCCCCCCGCCCCCAAGCTGCTTCCTCAAGGCGAGCACACCTTCTTGGTTGGCTTGTCAAAGCCAACTGCAAAGACAGCTGGGAGGAAAGGGGAGCTGCCTCCCATGAACAAAGAACACAACAACCAAACCCGCAATTTGCACCGGAGAGGTTCATTTTGCTTCCTGGACATTTCTGAAATGACTTGCCTTTCTCCTCATTTATTTTAAGCCTTAGGCACTTTTCATACCACGATTTAATCTTCTTTAGCAGCCTGGAAAAATACAAATCAATTAAAGCCTAAAACCTATTGGGTAATCATTTTTTCCTTCCTCCTCCCCCAGACTGAGAAGTGCCTGCACTCTGTGCCTTTCATCCACACTAATTTGGCTGCAGTGACTCTCGTTCAAGGGACGATCACTTTGGATACCTTATTACAGCTCTTCTCACGACATTCCTGGCGTGCATGTCACAAATCGCTAGGATCAAGAACCAAGTCAGTTTTGCTCTCAGGGGCTCTTGGGGCCACCAGCCAAGGTAGTGCTGTAGCCTTAGAGAACTTAACAGCCCCAGGAAGCCCCAGGAGGGTGGCAGGGAGTCAGACACATAGAGAAGCCCCCTAGGGGATGGGGAACAGAGAAAAGTCTCACGGGCATGGAAATGAGGCCCCCGGGGTCCAGCCAGTGCGTGGAACCCTAGGAGGGGTCAGGCAGCTTTTCAGGCCTTTGGTACCCCCTTGAGCTGACCCACCCGCTCCCAGCCCTGGTTGATCTGATGTCTGGCATGTCCGTCTCTATGAACCATCACAGAGGGAGGAGGGAGCTATCCAAAAGTGCAGACTTTATAAGTGGGAAATCCTGGTTCGTTCACTTCTCCTAGCTGGGTAACCTCAGATTTGCCATCCATCATGTGTGGATAATCATGGTACTGTCAGAGGTGAGGACTTACTGCGTGGCCGGGGTTTTCCTAGGGCCCATGGAGAGGAACTGGTGTTAGGAGGGTAGGGGTGGGTGTTGAGGATCTCCTTGAAGGCTGGAGCATGGCTCTCGTGCACCCCGCCTCTCCTGCGAAGCACCCTCTTGTAGACTGCGAAGCCCTTCATCCTGACACGCCCAGCTCACCGCCCTGCTTTTCTCTTTGGCAATGCCCTTACCTAAACGTGGTTCCCTCACTCTTTCTTATTGTCTGCCTCCCACTCTGAAAGATAAGTCCCTCCAGGGAAGGGGATCTTGTCTCAATGCTGTGTATAGCCCAGCACTCAGAATGGCATCTGGCATAGGGGAGGCATTGCACAATGAATGACTGAATGAATGAACAAATGAATGCATGACGTGCTTCTTACCTGCTTCGGCCTCCAGTGATTCTCCTAGCTTTGTCCTTACCCTGTCCACTGCCTTCTGTGCTTGCTCACCCCCTCCCTGCCTCTAGCCAGGGTCCCCACTGCTCGGCCCACCCACCCTGCCTCTCCTCTCTGGTGCACACCGCGCCTGTCGTGGCACGCTCCCGTGATTGTGTGCACACCGTGTAATCACAGCCGCCTTGGCTGCCCTGACAACCGGGCACTGCCACATTCCTGCCACCTGACCACCCCGAGGCTGGGAGGCTGGCCCAGTCCTCTCCTGACAGCACACTGGCACTCGGAGGCTCACCCCACGCCGGAAGGAAGTAGTGGAGCCAGGATTTGAACCCAGGACTATGGGACTCTGGGGCTTGGGTTCTTAACCAGCCACCACAGCCCTGAGCATTAATGGGGGAAGGCCAGACTGAGAGCATGTGCTCCCCCTCCTCCCCAGAAACCCACCTGTGTGCTGGGCTCCGACTTTTCTAGGCCTTCAGCCCCGCATCACTTGTAAGCCCCAGACCCAAACTAAGTGAGGCAAGTAAGGCAGTTGCTTTGGCACAGAACGTGAAGGGTGCCCCAGACCCCTGTAATCCGGGCGAATATTTAAAAACATCAAAATTCATGCAAAAAACCCACTGAAGAGTCAACTAGTAAAAATTTAAAGATGGGATCAGTGTTGCTTGTTCCCAGCACTGGTTCCCATTGTATGTTTACTTCAAATTCAGGTACTTTGTGGACTTTTTGGCAGGAAGTTTTAGTTCTTCAAATAGCATGTTAAACATTTTTACCTGGCTCGATTGTTGGGCTCGGTGGTGCCCCCTGAAATTTCACGCCGCATGCCTCAGCAGCCTTGCCCGCCTGGTGAGCCTGCACCATGGGAGGCCCAGCCCCAACCCTTGCCCCCCTTGAGCACGTCTGCCATCGCCAGCTCTGGGCCGGGGGGAGGGGGGCCTCGGCAGGTGTCCCGGGTGTCTGACAAACAGCGAGCCCCCACCGCATCCCCACCACCTAGGCCCCCCTTCCTATTTGCCTCTGGTGGGCAGGGGGCTGAGTGGGGCAGACACTGGCACCCTTCCCGGCCCTGGCGCAGGCCCACCCCCCTGGAGCTGCGGTTGCTGAGTGCAAACAGGCGTGGTGGCCCCCGGGTTGTGGGGAGGGGGCGTTAGGCACCGCTGCTGAATGTTCTCCTCCACCGAGTTTCACGGGGTGCCATCATCAGGGCCCATCCTGGCACGGCTCAGCTCCCAGCCCTCCCCAGCGTCTCTGATGTGCTGCCCCCGTCGTGTCCTGGAGGACACCTTCTCATCTGTTCTTGCATTTCCTTTCATCCATCTTCTTGCCATGGCGATGCCCTCCGAGCTCCAGCCCTGCCGTGGGCTCCAGATGCTGGGGGAGACACAGCAGAAAGAAATGGCCTCCCATTTCTCCTGGGCTTGTTCCTCTCTACCTGGGGAAGCCTGCATGTCTCCTGCTTGACCCCGACCCTTGCAGCGACTCCCTTGGACCGGAGTTTGGCTCAGCCTCCTCTGACCCCCACTCACACAGGGCATGTGAAGTGCGGGTGCCTCGTGGTGGAGGCGCGGCAGCTGGGGCAGCTTGGAGGACTCTGGTTGGATGTCAGGAAGCCTGGAACCTAGGGTGTCCCGGGTGACAAGCTTGCTGTGACACCCCGGACTACAGCTGCCCCCCAGGAATTAAGGGGGGAGTTGACTGAGGGCTCTTCCAGTTCTGGCATTCTGTAAATCTGGGATCTCGGCATCTTTCACGGGCTCAGCAAAACTGTGATGTCATAGAGAGCAGAAGCCACAGCCTTCTCTGCTCACAGAAGATTCTAGATGCCTTGTGGATTACCTGAACCACACCACGGACAGTCTGGGAGGCACCAAGAGAAAGCACTACCCATGGCATTAAGTGTTTCCCATCAGGCTCATTCCTGCAATGGACGTGGGAGGCAGGAAGGAGTCGCCGAGGGCCAGCCCCTGCCCTGAGAATGCGCCGGCCTGAGATCAGGGCTCCTGACCCAAGCACAGAGCAGGGAAACTGCATCATCTCAGCGCTCGACAACCCAGCACAGACTTTTCCCCTGCTTGGTCCACAGGGAACAATCCCTAGACTTCCCCACCAATTGCAAAGAGACAGATGTTTTAGAATGATTTGGTCCAAACTGATAATCACAGATTTAATTTGCTGTGACATAGTCCGTGATCCCCTCTGTTGCTGACAGCAAAGGAAGGCACTGGCGGCTGTGTGTGTGTGGCCATGGTCTGGAGAAACTGAGGACCAGAGTGACCCTTGTTCACACTTGAGGGAAGGAAGTCACAGCTGATGGTGAAGGACACGTCCTGGGAGGGTAAAGGGATCTGGGTCAGGCCCTACTCCGTATTGGATGGCCTCGGGGATCTGGAGCTTGCATGGTGCTCCCCCGAGAAGGGCCTAGGGGTGCTGGTCTGGGATTCCAGAGCTGGGTCAGCAGGGCCTCACCCCTGCGCTCTTCCTCCCCATAGATCCCTCTTCTCCTGTGAATGACCGCTGAGGAAGACAATGAATGAGGCAAAGGAGTGTCTTCGAAACATCGAGCAGAAGTACAAGCTCTTCCAACAGCAACAGTTCACCTTCATCGCTGCTCTGGAGCACTGCAGGGAGAACGCCCATGACAAGATCCGGCCCATCTCCAGCATCGGACAGGTGCACCTCCTGGGCTGGCGGGTGGGAGGCCAGGCTCTGAGGGGCCCGCCAGGCGCAGAGATTCCTGGGCGATACCTTACTTGAAGAGATGAAACTGAAGCCCAGCTGGGGCAAGCACCTTTGTTCCCGAGACAGGACTCGGAGCCTTACTAGGGGAACAAGCCAGGCGTCCCCTCCCCACGCAGGTGAGGAAATAACAAAGGGGTTACAAGCATGGGCTGGAGACTGCTGGCCAGGGTTGAGGTCCCGGCTCAGCACCACGCCCCCTCTGTGACCTCCAGCTCAGTCACCTGTCTGTGCCCCTGTCTGCTCTGAAGAGTGAGAACCTCCGGGGAGTATGCAGATTTAGGGAGATCACGAGGGAGACTCTCAGCCGGTATCTGATGCCTATGGTCCCGGCTGTCAGATCCTTCCGGGGTCTGAGAAACTACGAGGTGCCCAACACATTGCTCCACTGCCCCCCACCCCCCACCCCATCTGCAAACATTTTCACTTAATCCAGGTATCCTTGTGAGTTAGCTGGTCTCCCAGTTTGCTCTGCAGAACTTGGGGGCTTCGAGACCCAACACGCCTTCCAGGAAGTAGCACACACCTAGGGACCCCCCCACCCAACCGCAGACATGCTGTGGCCCACGAGTCAGCTTGTGGAAGGCCAGCGGCTCACGGCTCACGGGGCGGGGCTGCCGCGGCCCCAGAGCTCGGAACGGCTTAGGAGATGCGCACGGGCCCGCAGAGAACGGCAGCCCTGCCAGCAGTAGCCTTCAAAAACTCCTTTCTTCTAATAGACCTAAAAGCCTC
The DNA here is from genome assembly GCA_004023965.1 of Spilogale gracilis. NCBI lineage: Eukaryota > Metazoa > Chordata > Mammalia > Carnivora > Mephitidae > Spilogale > Spilogale gracilis. The sequence continues at coordinate 36,828 of PITA01013671.1, read as the reverse complement.
TCCCAGTTTTTTAATGTGAACATTTTTTCAACCTACCAAAAATAGATTCTTTCCCCTGAACTATTTGGAAGTCAATTAGCTACATCCTTTTTCTAGCGCATGCCCCAAAGGCTCGGACTTCCAAGGCCACTGGACAGGTTTGCAGTGTCGGGAAGGAGCGTCTGAGATGCTCTCCCTGCTCCCCAGCCCCTCAGTGACCCCAGCCCCTCTCGGGCACAAGGGAGTGGCCTTCTCGCCATCAGTTCAGCAAAGGCTCTTGGTAAACCATGGTCCCAGGCTTTGAGTCTCCAGGGGAAGCGTGGATGCTCGGCCCTCACCCGGCCGTCCCTGGGCCGGGGCTACCCAGAGGTGACTGGCGCCCACACACCGTGCTGGAGTCACACGGCGGGGCAGGCCCCTCCTCGCCCTCTGCAGCAGATAGGGAAGCTCCCACCCCACGGGCCCCGCAGGTGCAGAACTACACGGAGCACTACTGCAACAGCTCCACAGACCGGCGCATCCTGCTCATGTTCCTGGACATCTGCACGGAGCTGAACAAGCTGTGTCAGCACTTCGAAGCCCTGCACTCCGGCACCCCCGTCACCAACAACCTGCTTGAGAAATGCAAATCCCTCGTCAGCCAAAGCAACGACCTGAGCAGCCTTAGAGCAAAGTAAGTCGCTTCTGGGCCTGTTCCGGAGGCCTGTGCGCGGGCAGAGGGCAGCGGGGCGGGGAGGGACAGGAGGGGACCCGCAGGAAGGAGCAGAGCAGGCTTCTGTGAAGAGGGCAGGTGCATCCCCGCGGACGGAGCCTGTGGCGGCGGTCCAGACCCACTGCCCCAGTGGGAAATCTCAGGCCCACTGACTTCCTGGAACGGCCCACCCCACAACCCGTTTTATCGCCCACGAGGGCCACTGGGGCCGCAGCTAGAGCAGGACACGAGCCCTCTCACTGGAGCTGGTGTTGGGCAAAGGGAAGGGGGTCGCAGGGCCCATGATCCCAGAAGCCCACGGAGAAGCCCCGAGTACAGCCAGCGTGTGCAGCTCCCTAACTCTGCGCCCTGGCGGCCCTCCGCCCAGAGTGCCCTGTTCTGGAGCACACTGTTCAGTTATTGGAGTGAAGAGGCGGAGGGACCAGCCAGCATGTTTGGAGCAGTTACAGGTTTCCGCTGCCCCTGACCCGAAGCTCTACAACCACGGGCAAGCAGTTTGAGAGCCCTGCCACTCACACGCGGATTAGCCCGGGAGCCGTTCAGGGCTCCGGGGCCATGAGCCCCGAACCACACGGTCCCAAGCCTGCTGCGGGAATTCTGAAGGGCACCCAGGATCAGAGCCTGCCCCGGGGTCCACATGGAGCCCCTCTTGCCTCCCCGCAGGTATCCTCACGACGTGGTGAACCACCTCAGCTGTGACGAGGCCAGGAACCACTACGGAGGCGTGGTGAGCCTCATCCCCATCGTCCTGGACTTAATGAAAGAATGGATCGCCCACTCGGAGAAGCTGCCCCGCAAAGCCCTGCAGCATGTGAGTGAGCCCCGGGCGTGCCAGGAAGCCACAGGGGCGGCTGCTTGCCCTTCCCGGACCACGGGCGCCCAGCTTCAGCTAAGAAAGCACAAATGTAGGCGACTTCCAAAAGACAGCCCCAAACCCAGGGTGAATGGTACAGGATGTTCCAAACCTCCCTGGAGACCACCTGGCGGGAAACTGTGACTCAGAGCCGGCAACCTGATGCATCCCGTCGGGTGCTTGGTCACTTAGCTCAGTCTCCACCGGCTGAACCGTTCTTGGGCGCCCCGTCCCTGCCACAGATGAAGCCCAGAGGAGCCTGCCCCGATGTACTGTTGAGAACCTCTCTCCTTCTCTCACTTTCACTTCTAAGCTCTTCCCACTCAGAGTGTCAGGCTCTGTGCCAATGAAGAGGACCCCTACTTCCAGTGTTGTTGGGAGAGGGTGTCCCAGGGAGGCTGCTGAGAGCGGGGGCCACTGGCCTGCCCAGGTGGCTCTGGGAGCTCCCAGCCCGCACCCTGCCAGGCCTGGCCACGCTGCAGGTTCGGCTCTCTGCAAGGCCCGGCTACTCGGCCTGCCAGGATGCTGAGGGCCAGCACGGTGGATTTCCTCGGTGTGATTCGGTCTCTGGACCAAAACCCAAAGGGGAACGAAGCTGCCTTTGTTCTCCTTGACTTGGGAGAGGGAGACCATGAAAGAAGCTGGAAGAATTCTGATTGCCTGGCTCCCGTGCCGGGACGGTGTCCTGATTTCCACAACACAGTCGAGGCCCCAACGTCCTAATGTGTGTCTGGCTTCTGAGCTTGCTGGAGATTCTGACTGTTGGCTTTTCCCTTCACAGGGGGCGACTTAGCTTCTGTATTCTGGCTTCCTCGGGGGCGATCGTCAAGAATAAAGTGTTCTCTCACCCTTTGCCTGGCTTGGTTTCCTGGAAATTACCCCTTCAAGAAAACATTTACCCTAAGACCTCAGAGGATGCTGGCCAATAACTTCACGAGTAAAACCACAAGCCGAGAGCAAGCACTGCAGACACCCTGTCTCGGGGGGGGGGTTCATGCCAAAGCCCCAGAGGCCGGCTCGTCACTGGCCGTCCGCAGCGAGAAGCTACTTAGACAAGAATCTGAACAGACCTCTGAATTTTCCAGAGGAAATCCAAAGTGCTACCTCCAAGTCTCTCTCTCAGAGCTGCTTCTGCCATTAACATGGGCAGAGCACACCGACAGTTGTCTGAGGTAGTTTCCTGCCTTCCTCCAAACCCCTGACAACGCGACGGAAGGTGGTGGGTGCCGGCTGCACTTCTCCCTGGCACGCCCACAGACCACCACTGGTAAGCTCTCGGTGACCTCGGTGTCACCCGGGCACCATCAAAAGGACTGTATTAAAGCCAATGGCCAGTCAACCCATAATGAGGCAAGTGCACTCCAAGCCCGAGGCGGGACAGCCGTGCAGGCCGTCCAGCTTGGAGAGTCTGGGTGGGGACGACCCAAGTCACCCACGCCATGCCACTGGGCCATTCTCAGCAGGGGAAGGCAGGAATCGGAGGCAGAGAGGGGGGATCTGTGGCTGTGGGCAAGAGAACTGGCTCGAACAAAAAGGGCCTTAGACGAAAGCCAGATTCTACTTGTCAGCATCCCCTCCAGCCACCTGAGGTGACCGACCAAGCCAGGCTAGAACCTTCTGCATCCATGGACAGGTCCCTACTTTGCCTAGGAGCCCCTCTGAGGCCAGTGTGGGTCACTTCACGTTAACACAGCAGAGTAGTGCAAAACAATAGATTTTTATTTGTTCACAGTTAAACACAAGCAACTGCCTTGACATTTTAGAACATTCTAGAAGGACAGCAAACCCTTTTGATTCCAATTCCCATTCGCTAAGATTGTACCATTTTCTCTCGCAGTTCTTGTTTATGGCATCTGACGTGGATTGTTTGACATGCTTTTAAGATCAAGGCGGGAAGGTTTAAACCCTTCGACGAGAGGACTTTCAAATTGAACTAAAAGCAGTTAAAAAAATCTTTTTTTCACTGATGGGACCCCTTTAAACTGCAAGTTAGCCACATGTGGTTGATCCATGATTGAGTTACAAAACTAGGTTACGTCTTAACAAAATCTTTTCTCCATAATGCACTTATTATGGTCCGCAGAAGTCTTCTGAAAATGATCACTGATTCTTCCTCGTGCAAAACGCCCGGCCGCCTCCTTGATCAGACAGCGCATCTGCGGGTAGCCTCCTGTCCAAACACTATGGCGAGCTGATCTGGGGGGAGCTCAAACTCTCAGAGGTCCCCTCTAAAACATCTATTCCAGTGGTTCAACTAGCCTACTTACCCCAGATGGACAATCCGGTGGCGAAGGGAAGGGAAAGGGGGCAGAGGGCTCCTCTGCAGGCACGACATGGGTGCTCGCTACCCCACAGCCCCTCTTCTCTCAGGTGAACACACAGAGACCAGAGGATGACGTGGCAAAGATGGGAACCCACTCTCCCCGCAAACGTCAGAGAGACATCGATGGGGACAAGGGTCACAGCAGCAGCCTAAGGCCCAGCCCCGACCTACACATGCTCTTTCACCTATGCAGTCAAGTGCCAGCGAGGACGATAGCTCCGTGGCACCAGGGTTGGGGGGGGTGCGGGGCGCTCGCATTACAGAAGTCTGGGCAGAGACAGATACAGACATGCTGGGGCTGGAGACATGTGTCAGTTTCCAGCAGGCACCTCGATGGTGTAAAGCAGCAGAGGGAGCTATGCTGACGGGTCATTCCACGAACCCCTCGCCCCCGTAGGAGACGTGGGTGGGCTCTGGGTGGGCTCGTGCTCATCCCGGGTCACTCTGAGAACATCCCCAGGCTGAGTGGCCCTCCACCTGGACCAGGGCTCCAGAGCAAGCCTCCGCACCACCTACCCCCTCCTTAACCCAAGCAGCTCCCTCCCACCACAGCCATCCGCACGTGGCACTCCTCTCACTCGCTCTTCCTTTCCTTCTGGCTTCAAGTGGCATGTTCTAGCATTTGGTGCAAATCCCCACTGGCTAGTCACAGCACATGCTATATTTCTACACAGAAACACCCACGTTTCACTCGGAACAGAGAGTCTGAACCCCTATGGCCCCGCTCACGGGGATCCCCTCATCGCGGCCACCGTTATCAGCCACCCCCTTCGGCACAACCGCGAGACTTTGGCCTTCCGTGACAAAACCACTGGAAACCACATGGGCTACGGCAAAGGGGGATGGCCCAGGGTCTAGAGTTTCCTGTCCTGTCGTCCTGATTTTGCCCTGTGATGTGCCAGCCTCTTGGACCATGGCGGCATGGCGGGCTCACCGTCCGTGTCAGTGGCTCCCAGGTTCCCTGCTCCCAAGAGCCGGCCCCTTTCCCCTCCACACAGCATACACCTTCGGGCTCCCATAGCAGCTGTACCCACGGAGCCCGTTAAGAGCCCTCAGCAGCTGAAGCACCCTGCTGACCAGGCCAGGGAGGCCACGGCCGCCACCGGCCACCCATGGTTGGCCTAGCACTCGGCTGCACAGGCTTTATAACCTCCCACCCAAGAAATGACCTCGGTCTTCCGCCTTTGAATTTGTTTTCTTGCTCATGACTAGATACCTCTTCCAATGCTACACTAACAGTATATTTTTTGGCAGAACCCTGTCAAAAGCTTAAAAAAAAAAAAAAAAAAGTCCCTCAAAGTCCTATCTGAGAGAGGTCCATGTGTTTCCGTCCCGCAGTGGACTCAGGAATGCACTTTCTCAATGCACAGCATGAGGCCCCTGCGCCCGCAGCCCCCCGCCCTCCACCCCTGGATACTGTAGTGCTATTTTTGAAGACAGATTTCATGCTGCCCAAGAAGCCTGTGCTGACCTTGGTTCGTGCCGGGTGGCGATGAAAGCAGGTCACACAGACTGGCCACACAGCTCTGGGGCGGGCAAGGCTGCTCCGAGGGGCAGGGCGGAGGCAGCCCAAGCCTGACCCGGGCCAACACCACGCTGCTGCCCTGGAAACAGGCTCGGCCCGAGGCTGACTACTCGGCTGCGCGTGCCCGGCCAGCTCCCAGACTCGCATGCTCTAGGCCCCTCTAGCACCTTCCCGGCCTCAGAAAGACTCGCTGCAGCTCAGTCAAGAGACCTGTTGACTCCTGGCAGATTTATTGTTTTTAAAACCAAACTAAACCTTACTATTGACTTGAGTCCTTCGCGAATGTTTAAAAGCCTAAATGTTTAGGCTGGGTAACTTCAACACTCACCCAGGCCTCAATCCCCCAGCGTTGGCTGATCAAGAAGCCTGGCCCCCTAGCACCCAAAGGAAGCTGAGTGCAGCCCCCCGGGTCAGCGGCAGTCACTGAGCTGAGCAGCCGGCTGGGCCGGAGGGATAGGCCAAGGGCCCTGGGCCCAGACGCCCGCAGCCCACATTGCCACGCTGCCTCCTCCCTCCCTGTCGTCGTACCATCTGCTCAGTTCTTAAAAACGTTTTCTCTCTCCTTACACTGGCCTCTGCCTTCACCAGTTCATGAAGGAAAAGGCTTTGATTTCAGTGCTTGGTGTCTCTTCTGTGCAACGGGCCCCTCGGGTTGGGGTAGGGTGAGCATTCTGACCTGGTTTCGGTAGGAATCCAGTTAACATTTCTTTTTCTTTCTGAATTTGTTCGTGTTTTCCTCTTCTAAAGCTGAACTAGCAAATAGGACATGCTCGATTTCAAGCTTTCCTTTGGACAAAGCTGGACTCCCCGCGTGTGGCTATGGCTAGTCCGCACGGGCGCGCGGCGGCCACAGGCAGGCCCAGCAGGGCCGGGCACCGTCGGGCGCACCCGAAGATCCTGCCTGCTGAGGCCTCGCGCCAGGGTAGTTGTGGCCACACAGCATCTCTCGCGACCTAGCCCCCTCCGCTTAGGGGTGCTAGAATATTTACTGCAACACTAAAAAAAGAAACCTTCCCCCTCGTGTGCTGGAAGCTTCTGTAAGCAGTAAGATTTCGTACCATTACAGTCCATCCTTTCCCTCCTCACGGCTGAACCCTCATATACTTTTAACTAAAAAGATAAAAAGAGAAAAGCCAAGTTCATCGGCTCTTTCCTCCCAGTCTCTCCTTGCCTCAGCTGGGACACGAAGCAACAACTCAGGCTTCTAGCATCTACCTCCGGAGGCTGTGTTCAGTTTAGATACTGTGCTGGGCCCACCTCCCCTGAGCGTGTGCGGGCAGCCCGGGGTGCGTGTTAGATCACCGTTGTCAACGCTCGCCAGGACTGCTCTGAGATGCCCGCCCACTACTGACGTGCGGGACGGGAGCAGCGACAAGCTCCCTGGAGGGTCTGCCCCGGAAAGTTAGGCTGGCGTGGGAAAGCTGTTAGCTTTTTGGTGGTCTGAGCCAGGAACGGTGAAGCGGCTCCAAGCCTGAGAAGCAACAGTTACTTAAATGCTGAAGAAACTCTTTGGACCTTCAGAGCCTTTCTGCGGCAGCATCACCAAGAAGCGGACATAAACAAGAGAGGCTCATGGGCACACAAAGGGAGAGAGGCAGACAGACCAGGGCTGGGGGGTTGAACCCCAAGGCTCAGTTAACACAGCCTTGCCCAACGGGCAGTTCCTCGTTCACAAGGGCTTCTGGGGCAACTGCTCGAGCCCCCCGCCTCCCCTCTTGCAGAGGGCACGTTTTGCCACCACCCCCCACCTCCCCGCCAGCCTGGTCAGAGGAGTCCCAGCTTTCCAGCAAAACCAAATAAATAAGAGGTAGCAGGGAAGGAGGGACAGAGCATTCCCAAAGGGGAAGGATGGTCTCCATGGTGCCAGCTCCAGACTCCTCTAACAACAGACGTTTGTTCACACCGAACTCTCTAGGAAGCTTGGCCAAACCGCCAAAAGAACCCTAAAGGTGAATGAACCATCGTTTCTCTAGATCTGCTGCTTTAGAGGCTTCACTTCGGAACCAAAAAGCAGTGACAAAGTCTCACGTGAAAAGCTTCACATGAAGTCGACCAGCTTTACAAGCTACAGCCCCGCGGAAAGGGGCAAAACCAGACTTACCTGCACCACCACCTGGGCTAACAGAGAGCCACCCCATTCTCCGAGTTTCAGGAAAGGAGAGAGTGGTGTGTTAGACTCAAAGGTTAAATTTGGCCTCATATTGCACAGGTTCAAAGGGCGCAACCATTTGTGGCGGAAGGAAGAAAATAAAGCTACTGAGGAACGCAAACCGGCCCTCGGATTAGTCCACACTGCTGGGTAAATGAAAGACAGCCTGGGTAGTGGGCTGAGGGGAAAGTTAAGAGGCATTTCAATGCCAGATCCAAAAACCGTTCTGCGCTCAGTCAGCTGTCAAAAGGACCTCCATCCCATTTCCACCGCATGAGCTAGCCACCCAGACCCTGGAAATAGGAAAGCCTGGGTACGTGCATTCACACCTCCTGTTCTATGCCCACAACCTGCAAGTTAACACTGATTGACCGTCATCCTTCGCTGTGTTCATGATGAGTCTCATTGTAGTCCATGATGTGGAGCTGTCCAACACTGTCCGGGTTTGGGGGGGAGGGGTGCAGGCCATCGAGGTTCAGGGGGGTCTTGGCTTCCGCACCCGGGTCTTTGCCCAGTTCTGTCTTTAGTGTCTCAGAAAGGCTACTGATGGTCACGCTGTCCTCATCGCACTGGCTCTCACTCTTATTACGAAATAACTCTCGTGCCTTCATGCCTAGGAAGCTTTTTGAACTGGGAAGGGAGCCGACAGTCGTGGGGATGCTGGTGGCGGACTCTCCCACAGTAGTTTCCCACCGACTGCTACACAGGCCTGCCCTCTGGCCGGGGGGTTTCTCCGGGGCCAAAAGCTCACTGCTGCCACCGCCGTTGCCACCTCCACCCCCTCTACTCCCACCGCCGCCCCGCACGCCGCCCCCGGGTCGGGGCGCCTTGGTCTCGCCGTTGTGGCCGGATGCCTCTTCATTGTGCCCTGTTACAGAATCCGAGCAGCCGTCCTTGCCACAGGCAAGCCTGTAAGAAATCCAGGGGGAGAAGAGGGGCGGTGTGGGCAGGGCCCGTGTGTGTGGGAGGCGTGCGACTACGCCGGCTCACACAGACACTGAATGGCACTTCCGAGCAGGGAACCCGAATATGAGGTCTCGGCAAGAGACACCGAGTCTCAATGAGGGACGGAGATGGAGTGTGCACATGTGAGAGCTTCCTGTGACCGTAAACTGTGACTCGGGGCCAAGGACAGGGACGCAGGAGGCCGCCCGGGACGGTTGCTCATGCCCTGAGAGGCAGGCCCTGTTCTGCTGGTGGCTCAAGGACAAGGCTGCTGCTCCCGCCTCTTGGCTCCTACCTTTCTTCTGCCGCTTCAGCTGCTTCTGCCTTTTCTTCTTCAAGTTTCTTCAGGAGGCCATCCTTCTCCAACCTGCCATATAAATCTAAGATCTCCAATTCAAACACTTGGGTGATCCTTTTCTGAGCCTCATACCTGCTCTCCGCCGCCTGCAGCTGTCCTCTGAAACACAGACCACCCCAGAATATAGGAAGGCCCACGGACAAAAGAATACATCACTGCAGAAACCTGTGCCCACCGGAGTTACCTTGCCTGGAGTTTGACGTCCTCTAAATATTTCTTCTGCTCTAAGAGAAGGTGGTCTTTCGTGGCCAGGTGAGATTCCAGTTCCAAAATCCGTTTCTGGGAGGTATCAAGCCTCTGATTCTGCTGGAGAACGTGGCTTCTATTTTTTTCTAGTTCTTTCCGACAGGCAGCTTTCATCATCTCTACCTCCTACAAGAGGGCTGGAGTTAGTCCCCAAGAAAACGAGTGTACTACCTCCATTGTGCAAAAGCAAGGCACTAAGCATGGGGAAGGCACTTCAGGGCACTCCTGCTGGAAGTCTGGATTCGTACAACTTGCTGCAAACTAGGCTGGCAGAAGAAGTATTCATCTAGTAGCCCTTCCTTGAAATATGCCCCTCAGGAAATCATCTAAAACACGACTAGACCTTTTGGCACAGAAATAATCACTGTATCATGTTTAGAAGCGCAAAAAACTGGAACCACCGTTAAGTCTAATGCCAGGAGAACAGTAAGTTAAAATACGTTTTGTATCTCTAAGTCTTTAGTAAACTTATAGTTTATGCATCAGTACAAAGATTTAAAAAATAGATTTTATATAAAACCACGTGAACAGGAGGATCAATTACGTCAACGGTGACATTCACAAACACCAAACGGGACTATACCGATATTCACTTCTCATTTCAGCGTAGCGGTGTCGTGGGTGCTTTGCTTTAGGCTCTTCTCCCATCACACGGACTATGGGAAGGTCAGCGGGCACAGCGTGGTGCGGCAGGCTCGCTCCGGCAATGCTGCACCCGCGGACCTCCCCTGAAGGCCCGCAGATCACGCCGGGCAGATGGGCTGCCTGCCGACAGACCGAGCCAGCTGAACCCAGAGCAAGTATATGCTCCTGCTCAGAGGAGACATGGAAAGAACACTTCTAACAAGCGTGTGTTACATTTGTGTTGTGTGTTTTTACTATGGTAAGGTATATATAACATAATACTTGCCATGGATTTTTTTTTTTTTTAAAGATTTTATTTATTTATTTGACAGAGAAACACAGCTAGAGAGGGAACACAAGCAGAGGGACTGAGAGAGGGAGAAGCAGGCCTCCCGCCGAGCAGGGAGCCCGATATGGGACTCAATCCCGGGTCTCCAGGATCATGACCTGAGCCGAAAGCAGTTGCTTAACCAACTGAGCCACCCAGGCGCCCCGCCATGGATTTTTTTAAGATAACAAACCCTCTGCTCTTGTACTCTCAACTAATTAAATAAAATCTTTAAAAAAAAAAGAACAGAAAACAAACCATAAAGGGCAAGGAGATGAGCTTATAAGGAGGTGTCCCCGCCTCAAGGATGACTAGCGAATGCTTTCCTGGTGTGGAACTCCAAAGATTTAAGCTCCAAACTGGACACCAGATCATGTGGCCATTCTAGCTGTGCCCGAAGGCTCCAGCCCAGGTGAGGAGAACCTGTCAGGCCTCTGTCATCAATGACAGTAGCTCTTCATGGAGAATCAAGCCAACCACTGAACTAGGAACATCCGAACAGCTCCATGAAGCCTCACAACCACGGCAGGAGGTCCGACACCCCACACCTACCAGCCGTGCCCAGCCTGATTCTCGGATACCACCCTGTCTCCCTCACTTGCCTGAACAAGGGAAGGCTGACTCCAGGTTGAAGGGCAAATTCTGATAGGTCCAAGGCAATGACCGAGCTAGGGATGGGCACAAGACACAATCCTGGCCACTTGCAAGGGGGGGAAGTCTGGAGGGAGGGTTCCTGGCAGTGTTTCCTCACTGAGAGATATCCCCAGGAAGCGACCTCTCCTCTTCCAGGGGAAATCACAGTATCTATCTACTGTGACCGCCATTCCTACGGCCCACACCTTACAACCATCAGCACAGCTAGCCAGAGGACAAGGCTGCAAGGATAGGCCAGGTGGTGCATTAGAGTGGGAAAAACCGGGTGCTTTTTTTTTTTTTTTTTTTTTATAAAGGACTCTCAGGGCGCCTAGGTGGCTCAGTTGTTAAGCATCTGCCTTTGATTCAGGTCATGCTCCCAGGGTCCTGTGTCGAGCCCCAGATCAGGCTCCCTGCTCTGCTTCTCCCTTTCCCACTACCCCTGCTTGTGTTCCCTCTCTCGCTGGGTTTCTGTCAAATAAATAAATAAAGTCTTTAAAAATAATAACAAAAATTTTTTAAATTAAAAAAAAATAAAGTACTCTCTATGCCCCACATGGGGCTCGAACTCACAACCCCAAGATCAAGAGTCACATGCTCCTGTCCATACTCTTGATTTCAGGGTAGTGAACTCAAGCGCCACATGAGGTATAGAGACCACTTAAATTAAAAAAAAAAGAAACTTAAAAAAAAAAAACTTAAAAAAATTTCTAAAAATTAAAAAAAAAAAAAAGAGGGGCAGGCTCTATGGACTGAGCCAGTTGGGCACCTCAGAACTGGACTCTTGGGCACTGTCCCTAAACTGCTGACTTGAGCAGCCTGGAACCCAATGGCTTTGGGACTTCTTGTCAAGTAAAATAACAAAACTTCTTTTTGTTAAGCAGGGGTTACTGCCTTTGTTGTTCCTGGTTACAACCGTAAGCATCCCAACCGCTACAAGTCAGGGTCATCACGTCCATTTAGGGATCGTGAAACAGAGCCCCGAGAGATCAGGTGGCTCCGGGAGGCCCCGGGAGTCCCGGTGGCCAGCTGAAGGCAGAACCACGGGGGCCTGCCCAGCTGGCCTCTCTCGGGAGACGTTAGGAATGCATTTCAGTCAGCATTTTCAGAGGTTCTCCTATCTCTTAGGTCTGTTTGCCCCTTGTTCTTTTCCAGACCCATCATACTTCCAAAATGAGTGCTACCTGGTTTCTAGAAAGTTCCACATTTAACATCCTTCTAAAGGGAGTCTGAATCTGAGAACTAAGATGAGCTGAGAAATAAGGAGGAACTCTATTATGAAAATTACATCTTTCCGCTTCTAAGACTACTTTCTACATTTGGGCCAAAAAAGCTTTACAAAGCACAAGCCCAAGAAATCCTAAAAAGAAAGTCTGTGTGTGATGGAGAAGTTAGTGACAGGAAGCATCTGAGCATTTACTATTAAAATTCCATTCCAACTCATTCCCAACTCATTCACTAACATTACCTGAGGCTATTTATAAAGTGACATAAAACTTCTGCCTCAACACCACTGGTGAGACACTAATTAGTGTAAGATCATCCCAATGCTGGCCTTGTTGCCAGGACTGAACCGCCATCTGCTGAAATTACATTCAACATTAAAAGGGAAAAAATATGTATACTCGTATGTACCCACGGTCCTGAGAGTCATATTCAACAGAACTGGCTGCCTATCCTTTTCTCTCTCGCTCCCTCTCCCCCCCTTGAAGCCGGCACCGGTAAGAGAAGAAGCAACCTTTATCCGCTACTCTGTACCAATCACCATGAAGCGCTTTCACTTACTCCTACTTCATTTCAAAGCAAGCCAACTGGGGGAACAAGCCCGCACCGTGGCTGAGTGCTCATCCACAGCGCCACGTTCTGGGAACCATTCCACGTGGCCACAGACGCACTGCCTGCGCCCCGCGGGCCCCTCGCCCCCAGACGCGGCCCCCGAGCCCTCGCGTACCTTTGTGGCGTCTGAGTGCTTGCTCTGCAGTTGTTCCAGATACAGCTCGTTGACCTCCCCAAGGACCAACAGCTGCCGGTTCAAGAACTCCATCTGCTGCTGGACGGACTCACTGTTCGAGAGCTGAATAAAACACAGGGCAGGCAAAGTGAGGGCCCCTGGGGCCCACGTCTGGCGGACGGGCATACCCGGGGGGGGGGGGGGCTAGCGACTCTGGGTTTCAGTGCTAGCGGACAATAAACTCCTCTGGTCTCAAATCCTCTAGCACAACACCTGGTGGGGAGGAAGGCATCCAACGGCAACTTCAAAACAATGCTGAGCAGAGGGAA